>CAUYPK010020715.1:0-25047 GCA_963574355.1 Loris lydekkerianus | reverse complement strand
ACCGAGTTATAACCTAAGAATATGGGGAAGAGTGAGAAGGAGGGGAAGGAGGCGGGAGGATGGCCTAGGGAAGGTGATTGGTGGGATTACACCTGCGGTGCATCTTACAAGGGTACATGTGAAACTTAGTAAATGTAGAATATAAATGTCTTAACACAATAACTAAGAAAATGCCAGGAAGGCTATGCTAATCCGTGTGATGAAAATATGTCAAATGGTCTATAAAACCAGTGTATGGTGCCCTGTGATCGCATTAATGTACACAGCTATGATTTAGTAATAATAATATAAAAGAATGTGTTTCAACTTCATCCACGTAAACATAAAAGGTGCAATGTCTCCATCTTTTTAGTGGCTGAATAGTATTACAATACATTTGCCACAGTTTGTTAATTCATTCATGTGTTGATGGGCATTTGAGTTATTTCCACAATTTGGCAATTATGAATTGAGCTGCAATAAATTTTCTGGTGTAAATGTCTTTGTGGTAAAATGGTTTTTGTTCTTCTGGGTACATACCTAGTACTGAAATTTCAGGATCAAATGGAAAGTTGACTTTTAGTTCTTTAAAGATTCTCCATACTTCTTTCCATAGAGGTTGTATTAGTTTGCAATCCTACCAGCAGTGTAGAATCCTTCTCTCCATATTCATGCCAACATCTGCAGATTTGGGACATTGGGATGTGGGCTGTTCTCACTGGAGTTAGGTGATATTTCAGAATAGTTTTGATTTGCATTTTTCTGATGATTAGACAATGAACATTTTTTCATGTGTCTGTTGGCCACTTGTCTGTCATCTTCAGAGAAGTTTCTGTTCATGTCTCTTGCCCCCCTTATAAATGGGTTTTGTTTGCTCTTTTCTTGTTGATTAATTTGAATTCTCTATAGATCAGCCCTTTGTGAGATTCTTTTTGAAGAAATTTCTCTTGACGTCATCTGACTGGCTATAATATTGACAAATCTATGACCTCTGTCTTTGTTATATAGATATTTCCCTTTTGTTATATAGCTATAATCCTTTTTTACTGTTATTCTGATGATTCCTTTAGTGTCTTGGCTATTTATTTCATAACATAACTTCTTCTGCCTTGGTTTACTGCTTTATTTGGAGGAGCACATGTGCTTGTAGCATCGTGTGATAGAGTATGTGGGAGATAAATATTCCTGTGTATGGAGACTTTGGGGGTACCTCTGGGACACCCTGTGCTTCATACATAAATTTCATCCTTTTCCAGTATACAGTGTAGTTTTAAGTATATTCATAAAGTTATGCAACCATTACAATTATTAACTTTCAGAACATTTCCATCACCCTGTACTTCAATGAAACCCACACTCAGTTATACCCCATTTCCTTCCTGTCCTCTCTTCCCTGGTAACTAATAATTTACTTTCTATTTCTAGGGATTTGCTTATTTTCAACATTTTCTACAAACAGGAATTATATGATATGTATTTTGTGTGACTGGCCTTTTATCTTTGCATGTTTTCAAGGCTCATTTATTTTGTAGCATGTTTAACACTTCATTTTTAAAATAATTGAATAATAATCTATTCTATGAATATACCACAGTTTATTTATCCATTCATTCATTTTTTTTTTTTTTTTAGACAGAGTCTCAAGCTTTTCCCTGGGTAGGGTGCTGTGGTGTCATAATTCACTGCAACCTCCAACTTGGGCGCAGGTTATCCTCTTGACTCAATTTTTCTGTTTTTAGTAGAGATGGGGTCTTGCTTTTGCTCAGGCTGGTCTCAAAGTTGTGAGCTCAAGCAATCCACCTGCCTCAGCCTCCCAAAGTGCTAGGATTATAGGTGTAAGCTATTATGCCTGGCCTATACATTCATTTGGATTGTTTTATGCTATTGGTTAATTTCCAAGGTTATGAATAAGATTATTTGGAACAATTTTTTTTCTGGTGTTTCTGTTGCTTTTATGGAGGAGTAGATTTTCAAGTGTCTTTTTCTGCCATTCCAGAAATGTTCTCAGAAATTTTTGAAGTCTATTTTTACCCTTTATTTGCACTGTATTTATTCTATATCATTATCATTATTATTATTTTTTAAGACAGAGTCTTACTATGTTGCCCTTGGTAGAGTGACATGGTGTCACAACTCACAGCAACCTCAAACTCTTGGGCTTAAGCGATTCTCTTGCCTCAGCCTCCAAACTACCTGGGACTATAGGTGCCTGCCACAACACCTGGCTATTTTTTGTTGCAGCTGTCATTGTTGCCTAGCTGGCCCAGGCTGGGTTCGAACCCGCCACCCTCCGTATATGTGCCTGGCACAATAACCACTGTGCTACAGGCACCAAGCTTATATCATTATTTTTTGAAAAATTCTATACTTACTTTTTTTGTTCAATAAGCAAGGTAGTTGGTCTTTCTGAGGATATATTTAAAAAGTTATTTTTTTTCACCTTATAGTCTCCATTTCCTCTAATTTACTTTATCTTTGTTTTGTCTTTCTTCAGGCAACAATGTTGACTATAGTAGCAACTATTTATTGAACTTTTACTATGTGCTTCTGTCTTGTCTCAGTGCCTTATACATATACATACTAACTTACTTAATCTTCACCTTCTCTCCTGAAGGTCAGTGCTATCATCCTTCCAATTTTATAAATGAAGCTGATACACAAGAAGTTAAGTAAGTTGCCTGAAATGAAATTGTAGAGCTAAAATTTAAGTCCAATCTGACACCCACATGTTTATTCTCATATATCAGCTATCCATCCTTGGGTCATCTGCTTATTTTTACCAATGGGACCCTAAATGCTCTGAGTCTCCTGGTGTAATCTGTGGGTTTTGTGTGCTTCTTGAATTTTCTTATTGTTACTTTAGAATTAAACCTTTTCTTGTCTTCTAGTTAATTATCACTAGTCCATCAACTCTCCAATATCTAAAATTGTATTGTTTTCTTATTCTTATTTCATTTTTTTGCCCTGTTAGAGATGGGGCAGAAGGTTTACTATTATTTCAATAGGGCTTTGGAAAGAATCAGAATTAAATGCATATTTCTAATATACTGCCTTTTAATTATGTTAAGCATATGTACAAAAAAAAAAACACACAAAAAAACAACCTCTGGCTCTTTTGTTATCTAAAGTTGTTAGGGGAATATCCTTCTGTTTATTTTATCGGCTGATTTATCATGAATACTATATTTTCCTTTCGAGTTCTGTAATTTTATCTTGCACGTGCATCCTCAGTGGGACTTTATTCATGGGATTCCTGAGTGGATTGTGCTGAATCTTTCTCCATCTAGATAAGTTTCTTATTATCTTTTGCCAGGTACTCCAGGACCACTTTCTATGTTAATTTCTTGCCTTAGGAACATAGGACTCTGCAAGGACAGTATACAATAAAATCCAAAGACATAGGAAGGTAGATTTTTGGTTAAAAATTTTCAAGGGAGACTTTCCCTCATTAACCATGCCTGGAATGTGGGACTGGACCAACTTCCTTGTTACCTCCCCTGTACCATGGGCATAAGAAACACCATTCCACTGAGAGTGCAGCCCTGAGCATCCTGAATTAAAGGTCTCATTTCCAACTTTCTGCTTCACATTGGTCTAAGGTTTTATCTCCTCTGTGTGCAGATATTAAAATAGAAGCCTGGACTGACTGAACCCGTCATCAGACCAGGACAGAATGGCATCATTCCAATGAGTTCTCTTTCCTCTTTATGTTTGAATGATCAAGATTTTCCTTACTTTCTTGTGAGCCCAGGTATACATTTAAAATAATACTTGTGATATTTTAATGAGACTATGTGTTTTACAGCAAGAAATTTTTTTTTCTTTTTTCTTTTTTTATTAAATCATAGCTATGTACAATGGTATGATCATAGGGCATCATACATTAGTTTCACAGACCGGTTGACACGTTTATATCACACTGGGTAACATAGCCTTCCTGGCAATTTCACAATTGTGTTGAGACATTTACATTCTACATTTACTAAGTTTCACATATACCATTGTAAGATGCACCACAAGTGTATTCTCACCAATCCCCCTCCTTCCACCCCCCTCCCTCCCCTCCCTTTTCCCCTTCCCCCTATTCCTAGGTTGCAGATGGGTTATAGCATTCATGTGGAAACCCTAAATTAGTGTCATAGTAGGGGTGAGTACATTGGATACTTTTTCTTCCATTCTTGGGATACTTTACTAAGAAGAATATGTTCCAGCTCCATCCATGTAAACACAAAAGAGGTAAAGTCTCCATCTTTCTTTAAGGCTGCATAATATTTCATGGTATACATGTACCACAATTTATTAGTTCATTCGTGGATCGATGGGCATTTGGGTTTTTTCCATGACTTAGCAATTGTAAATAGGGCTGCGATAAATATTCTGGTACAAATATCTTTGTTGTGATATGATTTTAGGCCTGGGAACAACTAGCAGCGCCACCTGGTGTCCGGAAAATATATAGCTTTATTTTAAATACAAAGAAACACAAAGTTTTGTTTCAGATACAAAGTGATATTATCCATGGACCTATTAATAATTAACACCCCTGTAAACAGTTTGGGCATTTTGCTTCAAAACTCCCCAGATTCTTTAATCCTAGAATCGGTCTTTTTACCAGCCACATCTAAAAAATCCATTTATACAAAAGTAGGACAACTTGCTAATATGATTAACAAAGCAACACATCAATGCCTACGAATATCAGGACAAGATGTAAAAGACATACAATTACCAGCACCCGTTGACCAAATAGAGAACCTAATTACTTCTTCATTAACTATGCAAATAGCCCTCACAGATTTTACTAGACAAATTTATCAGAACATTACACTCCATTGCTTCAGTTCATATCCACAGTTCTTTTAGAGTTAATAACCTTACCTCCTCCCAACCCTTACCTTAAGCCTTAACTATTTTTATTGAGGGGTCAAAAAACTGGTCTAGCAGGTATTGGCTGGCTTGAACACAACCAATGGAAATACAAAACCACTTCAGGACACAAAACTACTCAGCAAGTTCAATTAGCAGCCATAATCCTAACTTTTCAACTCTTTATTGATTAACTGATTACATAATCAGAGATTCTCAATAAGTTGTATTTACAACAAAATATTTATCCAATTCTCAGATAAAAAAAAGACATGTAATGAACTTTTGTATCAGTTATTCTTAGAATTACAAAATCTTCTTTAAAAACAAACATACCCTCATTTCATTACTCACAATTAGATCCCATACCAAATTACCAAGGCCTTTAATCCTAGGAAATGACCAAGTAGGTACACTAGTGCCTCACAAAGAAACGTTCACAATATCAGTATGACAAGCTTCAGGTTCTCATGCCTTTCATCATCAAAATGCTAAAAATTAGCATATCAATGTAAATTACCTATAAAGCTTGCCAAACAAATTGTATGGACTTCTCTGGATTGTCAAGCTATCCAAAGACTTTCCCTTGGGAAAGACTCCAACCCTCGAAGTTTACACAGTAATGAACTATGGCAAACAGATGTTACACATTACCCATCATTTAAAACTAGCCTGAAATTAATTCATGTCTCTATTGCGACTCATAGCAGGTCTATCTATGCTACACCATATGGTGAAAAAAACTCATCATGCCCATTCCCACTTGTTAAAATGTTTTATTTTTGTGAGAATCTCTCCCCCCAAATTAAAAACAGATAATGGCCTGTGCTATACCAGCACCACCTTTCAAAACCTCCTTCTCAACTGGCAAACTCAACAGCTCCCTGCACCCTTGGGACCTGGTTAAGAAACACCTGCACAGTGCCTTCAATGACACAATGGCTCAGGACATAGCTGATTTATCTAGTCAGCTACATGGACAGGCTCAAAGCCATCCAGAAGGTCAACCAACATTCTGTGTTTAACACTTTGAAAAATGATTTTTAGTGATTATCTCCTCCTCATTAGTTTTTCAGGATTAAATTTAAGAATGTGGGTTTGTGGTGCCTTTTTCATCCCTTTCTTCATTATCTTCATCTCACTTGGATGATCATGTGTCACCTGAATCACTAACAGAAGGAACAGGATGAGATGTTTGCCTATGTACAACTAGCCCTGTTGAAAAACAAAAAAGGGGAGAGATGGGGGAACCTGTGCCCTGACCCCTCATACTAAGATGTTTTTACTTAAGCTTGCTGATTTTTTGATAAGCAGCTTTTAATCACTTTTTCCTTCTTTATGACAATAAAGAATATCTTAACTTGTTCAGTTTTCTTAGGATTTTTTTTGGCATGAGTAAATCTGTTTATGGTTTATAATGGTTAGAATAAAGATTTAAAAAAAAACGGTTGAGTTAAGCCCCAGAATGTCTTTTAAGCCGTATTTTTACCTTTAAGTTCCAGCTGACAGTCCACAGCCAAAATGCCCGAGCAAGGGTCAGTGGCAGAGAAAGAACATTCCAAGGAAGCAGGGCAGAGTTCCCTGGGTATGGCAATTGCAAAGGCTCAAATTACCATGAGTCAGAGATTCAGGAGCAGTCAGGAGGGAGCAGGCCCTTTGGGATGCTCTCAGCAACAGTGTGCGAAGTTGGAGCTCTTACTGGAGGAATCACCATCAAACTGAGAAAAGTTCCCTGACCTGGCTGCAGAGGGGGAACTCTTGTTCTCCCTCAGTTCCCTCAGTATTTTTCAGGGGGCTTAATATTCCTCTAGGGTCAGGTGGGATCTTGGGCAGTGCATGTCCCTCTTCATTAATTAGCACCACTTTTACTTTAAAATGCTGGTGATTCTGTATTAGATTTTCATCTTAGATCAATGCTTCAATTTTTATCATAGGTGAGCCCCTTCCTACTCTAAGGCCTACATTTATAAAACAGAATAGAATTGGTTCTACTCTTTGTGCACCCCATGTTTGCCCTCACTCGCTAGTTACCGGTTTAGTTCCTAATAGGGTCATAGATGGGAAAGGAAGAGAGAAGGGGATAGGAAATTGCTAACATGGTTGGGGGGCTTTTTGTAATCTCTGACCTGGCAGGTATTTGAAGTTGAGTCTTCTCTTGTGGGAAGTTTCCGCATCCTCTTTGAAGCTTCCCAGACTTGCTCATGCTCATTGGCCATTCTTGTATTTTAGGTACACATGCCCCAGCTAGAGGGTCCTGGGTTCACTGTCAGGCAGCCCTTCTGCCTAGCCCACACTGGGCTATGGGAAACATCCAATGTTCTTTTTATTTTATTTTTTTTAGACAATGTAATTTTAATGTTCTATAAATAAGTGGCACATTAAAAAAAAAATTCAAAGTGATTTAATCTGTAGAAATATCTGAGAAAAAACTGACTTGTAAAAATAAATGGCTGTGAAAAAAAAAAGGTGCTCACCTGCAACTTAAGATCCCACTCAGGATTCTGTATTCATTTATCTTTGCTTAAATGATGAACACTTGTATAATCCTATTTATAGATCCTGTTCATGCCACAAATATTAATATTTTATTAAATCATAGCTATGTACATTAATGCAATCATGGGGCATCATACCCTGGTTTTATATACAATTTGACATATTTTCATCACACTGATTAACATAGCCTTCCTGGCATTTTCTTAGTTATTGTGTTAAGACATTTATATTCTACATTTAGTATGTTCTTGTATTGACCACCTTGGTCATGCAGGGCAATGACAATTCAGCAGTCCTGTCCAATTTCCCAGATTTCCCCAGTGAGGCTGAGAGTCTGGAGCCCACGGCTCCCACGGTTTAGAGCAACCCAGTCCTCCCTGTGAGACCTATATGCTGTAAGCTGGAGGCGAAGAAGGGAGCATCTTACCCATCCTGGCTGTCTGCTGGCACAGGGACACACTCTCCCTTGACAGAGGTCTCTTCCTAAACCCTCCCTCCTTTCCACACCCCAATACCTTTTCAATATTTTCAACCTGAGTGAAAGTTCCAAGAGGCAATGAGTAATCTTTTTATGATTTTTCTCTTAAATTCCAGGTATGGGAATTCTATCTCATACCCAGTTTGGTAGTTAATCCTTATCATATTGGTTCCTAAGAACCAGATGAAATTACTGGTAATCAACTATTTTTTGCCCTTCAAAATGTCAATTTCATTTGGTTCTAAGATAAATAAAATAAGATGAAATTACACTGTGCATATATCTATCTTTTGTTTAACATTATGTCTGTGGAAGTCATTCATGTTGTTACATGTATAATTTTATTTTTACATGTATAGTTTTATTTTTCTGTTGTGTTGTAAGAGACAAAAAAATTAGCCCAGGGATCTGGAGCACTGAATTTGTTTTCTACATTAAATATGTAGACATTCAGCTTTACAAGTTATTGCAAATTTTCCAAAGTGGTTGTACTGATTTACTTCCCATCCTACATGCCAGCATCAATATAGAAAGAAAATTTTAAAATGATATCACTTATAATAGCATTATAAAGCATCAGATAACCTGGAAATAAATCTAACATAGGATATGTAATACTGTTATACTAAAAGCTACAAAACTTAAAACCCAAGGACAGGCAGAACTGAAGGATATACCCAAATAAATGGAAGGATATACCATGTTCATGCATTGAAAAACTCAACAATATAAAGATGTCAATTCTCTTCAAATTGATTTATAGATCCAAATGTAATCCTTGTCAAAAGACAGCAGAATTTTTTTCTAGAATATAATTGATAAGCTGATTCTAAAATTTATATGGCAATGCAAAGACCCCAAAATAGTCAAGGCAATCTTGACAAACAAAGGTGGGGAAATTATACGCTTGATATCAAGATTATTATAAAAGTACATTAATTGAGATGGTGTGGTATTTGTGCAAGGATAGACAAACAGATCAGTGAAACACAGTGGAGAGTCCAGAAACAGTCACAAGTAAACAGCCACTTGATTTATGATGAAGGTGGTACTGCAATAGAGGGGAAAGGGAGGCCTTTCCAATGAACAGTGCTGGATCAAGTGGATGTCCAGCTGGAAAAACTGAGTCCTCACCCCATTGTGTGCCATAAACAAAAATCACTTTTGGGTGGATTGTAGATCTAAATATGAGAAGTAAAATAATAAAGCTTTTAGAATTTTAGAAGGAAACATAAAAGAATATTTTTATGACCCTCAATAAAGCCAAGATATATTAAACAGGTTAAAATGAGCACCTCGTATTAAGGAAAGCAATCAGAAAATAGGATTAAGTGAAAGTGAAAAAGACTGTTCACCAAAAACACCATTAATAGAGTAAAAAGGCAAGCCACAAAGTGGGAAGAGTTATTTGTGACATATAAGTTAACAAAAAATTCATATCTAGGTTATAAAAAGAACTCCTGCAAATCCATGAGAAAAAGACTGACAACCCCAAAGTGGGAGAAACACTTGAACGGGTACTTTGCAAATGATGATATGACCGTTAAACACATGAAAATGCTAACACCAGTAATTACCAGAGAAGTAGTTAAATCAATTGAATTTAAATAAATTCAATTAAAAGTAAAATTCCAATCCAATATTACTACTGCCTAACCACTAAAATGTCTAAAATCAAAGTCAAGATATACCAAATTTTGGTGATAATGAGAAAGTACTTAAATCAATTCAACTGAAATAAATTCAATTAAAAATAAAATCCCAATTCAATATTACTACTGCCTAACCACTACAATGTCTAAAATCAAAGTCAAGATATACCAAATTTTGGTGATAATGAGAAACTGGGATCCAATTATGCTTGTTTTTTTCTTTCTGCTTTTTATTTTAGTTTCTCTAGAAATTAAATCCTCAACTGAATTTACATTTCTTTGTAATCAGAACACAATGATGTTTTTCTCTAGAGCAGATGCTTTTATTCTTAATGCTTTTCTGCCCAGCATCTAAAACTGAAGGACAGACAGAACTGAAGGATGTATCCAAATATGTCTGGCAAGTTTTAGACGGGTCTTCAGAGGGCATGGGGAAATTTCATGGACCAGATTCAGGGGGGTAATTTAAGGGACCAAATGATTTCTGAAGGAAGAGCTTCAGCAGGACAGACTCTGGGTTGGTGCCCCTCAGCACAGCGTGGTGGCTTTGATATTGGGTGGCACATTGTCCCATGGAACTCTAATAGTTTGATGGGCCAATGACAGGGTCTTGGTGGCTGCTGTTTCTTCTGCCTCAGTTCTTCCAGGACGTCCTACTCTGATATACTTCCCTCTAGAAACTGTTGCAGTTCTTGGCCAAATACACAGCAGGTTTATTTAGTCTGGCCTGTCATCCCTAGGCATGTCTACCCAATGTGATGTCAGCCAATCCAGCAGGTTTCTGGACAATATTGTTGTCATTCTTTAAGGTGTGCACTTTCCAGTAAGCAAATTAGCTTAGTTTGTTGTTTAGTAGTTTCCTTTCTTTGAAATAAGAAATCTGTTTTTTAGGACATTAATGATGATATAATATGTCTCACTGTATCACTGGCACTGTTCTAGAGATGGTTAGTAGCCCTGTGAGGTGGCTACTGTTGTTGTCTGCCACTTAGACACTGAGGCATTGGTGGGGAAAATACTGTGCTCCAGATCAGAGCAACAGAGCCAGGATTCGAACTCCAGAAGGCTGCCTCCTCAGTTATGGCTTTCAAACACACACCACTCTCTGTTTAAGCCTGTCTTCCATAGCTTTGTTTTCTGGTGGATGTAGAGTAGTGGGGTTGGCACCAACATGAGAAATATTCCTTGCTGGGTCACTTCCCTTGAGGCCAGACTTCCAGGCTGAATGCTGGAGGCAAAGGGCTTCCTTGGCCTCCCCTCAGCACAGCTCCTCCTAAAGTCCACTCCCCCCATGCCTGAGGGAGCTCTGGGTCTTGTCGTTAAAGCAGCTATAACTCATTTTGTTCTCTATGGAAATTATTCCCTCATCCTTGAAGTTTTATCTTTTAAGTTCAAAGGGAATTTGAGGGTTCAGGTTATGAAGCAGTAGAGGTTTTTAAAAACCTTTTTTATAGTTGAAGTATCTGAAAGTTATTTTTGTCTTTTAAGTGAGTAACAATCCCACACACTTTCCAAGATACTATAATAGCATATTTTAACCATTTGCATTTAAAGGATTAACTAAAGGAAAAGCTGCAAATACATTTTGTTTCCATAATTACTTACAGTTGGTATTTAAAGGCAAGCAGAGTATCCCCAAGCAAGGAGGTTGGGGTCCAGGTCCTGGTTTTGCTAAAATGGCCGTTAGCACTTGTCTTCAGGCTACTTGAGCACTCTAAGTAGGATTAACTGGCAGTGTAGATTTAGCCCTACCATGAGGTATTTGGCCACATCTTGGCAAAGTAGCAGCTTCTATGTGTCGACAGGTTTCTTATTGAACCAATAATTCAATTTCAATTATCACTTTGTCAGCTCTCTGATTAATGAGTTTACTTTTGATAGTATTGAGCATGCCTACGTACAGAATCAGGGTTGGATTTCTGCCCTCTGGGGACAAGGGCACAAGGCGTAAATTCATTCCCTAAGGTGACTAAATGAGCACCTTCCATGAAAGTCAAGCCACAAGAAGAGAACCACATGCTCTCTTCAGTTCCTTTGAGATGTAAGGGGCCCCCTTGGGGATGGCTACTAGTTTAAACCTAGTAGAACATCCATAGTTGACCACCCTAAATCGACCATATTCTGAAGTTGACCTAATTTTCATAGATTGGACATGCACCACATGTACATGTCAGTACAGGAGGCCTAGTTCCTCATGTTGACCACCTCCATATGTTGACCAGTTTGTTACAGTCCCTTGGGTGGTCAACTTACAGAGGTTCTGCTGTATTTGCTTCTGGCATTATGATATAGGTGTAGAAAGCCAGAAAGTACTGGAAGCAGATTGAGGGGTAGGGGGTGGGAATTCTATGAAAAGATGGAGAAGGGCCCAAAGGAATCTCACCTCACAAATAAGAAAGGGAATAAAGAGCTACTGAGATTTCCATAGCAGACTTGTGAGTGCTATCATTCATTCATTCAAGACATATTGATCACCAGGCACTGCATTAGGCACTGAGAAAACAAAGAAATAGAGCTTTGTAAGACCTTTATATGATTTATGGAATTTGGTGCTTGTGTATTTTGCTACTTTCCTCTTCATTTACTTATAGTGATGAGATAGAAAAGTCCTGAAATAAAGGAGCCTGTAAGCCCAATCTCAGGGGCAGGTGGAAGTGGAGTGCTGGGCAGTGCTTCCCTGTGTATAATCCCAAGAGAGAGGAAGGCAGGAGTTCAAGCAGGAGACTCTGAGGAACAGAAGAATGTGGACAGTTCTGGGGGCCTGAGAAGAAAGAACACAGTGCAGGGGCGAGTATGCTGTCTTTGTCTCTCCTCCCTCAAATTTACTGTCCAAGCAGCAACCTGAGTTATTTTTCTAAAAACCTCTAAGGGCTTTACCATGTACATAGCAGGTGCCAGCAAACTTTCTCTGTAAAATATCAAGGAATGACTATTTTAGGATTTGGTAATCATACGTTGTCAGTTGCAGTTACTAACTCTGTCACTGAAGTGTGAAAGCAGCCATAGACGGTGGTACACAGTGAGGTGGCTGTGTTCCAATAAAACTTTATTTACAAAGATAGGCTATGAGCTGTGGTTTATGCAGCAGCATGGTATAAAATAGGAAACTCTCAAACATGAAATAAAAACCACTTTCAGTGAACTTTCTCCTGCCTGCACTTCCAGCTTCTTTGCTGGTTCTCTATCCTCATATGCCTAGCTCTCGTTTCGAAGGCCTTAATGTCACTGCTATTTTTTTTCATTTGATTTTCTTGTAATGACTTCATTTAGATATAATTCACACATGATACAATTCACCCACTTAAAATGTACAATTCCTTGGGTTTTAGTATATTCATGGAGTGTGCTACACTCAATTTTAGAACATTCTTCTCACCTCTGAAGGAAATGCCTTGTCCCTTAGTTGCCACCCTATAGTCCCTGAACCCCAGCCCCAGGAAACCACTAATACACTTCATGTCCCTATAGATGTGCCTATTTGGACATTTCCTTTTTTTTTTTGAGACAGAGTCTGAGTTTTTCCACCTTTGGTAGAGTGCCATGGTGTCATAGTAACAGGAACCTCAAACTCTTGGGCTCAAGTGATCTTATTGCCTCAACTTCTCCAGTAGCTATCACTACAGGTGCCTGCCACAACACCTGACTAATTTTAGAGACAGGGTCTCACTCTTGCTCAGGCTGGTCTCAAACTCCTGAGGTCAAGCAATCCACCCACCTCAGTCTCCCAGAGTGCTAGGATTACAGGTGTGAGCCACTGCAGCTGGCCTTGGACATTTCATTTAAATGAAATCACACAATATGTGGCCTTTTGTCACTGGCTTCTTTCATTCTACTCTCAATCTTACAATTTCAATTTTGTAATCGTTTCAAGGTTCTCCTGTGTTGTAGCATATCAGTGCTTCATTTCTTTTATCAATGAGTGATATTATTGTATGTACCTAGGATTGGTACATACAATACCAAATTGATGAATTGCTGGGCCAAATGGTAGTTGTTACATGTTAACATTTTTGGAGACTGCCAGATTATTTTCCCAAGCAGCAACACCATTTTATATTTCTACCAGCAGTGTATGAAGGCTCTATTTCTTTACACATTTTATTTTCTGTCTTTTAGCTTGCCTGGCTATTTTTAGAGGCCAGGTCTCACTCTTGCTCAGGCTGGCCTTGAACTCCTGAGCTCAGTCCATCTACTCTCCTCAGCCCCCCCTAATGCTAGGATTACAGGCATGAGCCACTGTGCCCAGCCCCAAAGATATTTTAAAATTGAATTAAACTATGAATTTTTCTTCATAGTACTTCAAGTATTGTTCAAAAGGAGATGGCAGAACTTTTTAAGAGGGAAGCACAGACATATTTTCTGTGAGTGAAATTTATGAAGAATACTACATAGAAGAATGGAATTCATTTTATAAAAGTAAAAAGAATTTTGCAGGTTATAAAGGAAGAAAGTCAAGTTTCACCCAATTGTCAACGTTGGACCCATTGCCTATATTCTTACCCATACCTCCCATGTCCTCGGTCTCTATTGTAATTCAGAAAGGGAGTTATCGTGTGCTGCTGTTTACAGTTACAGGTAGCTCTTGGAATGTGAACCTAAGATGTTTGCTGTGGGCGTTTACTGATAACAGTTTATATGCTACTGAATCACACTAGTTCAATTCACTGGATCGTTCCTCAGTGTAGCTCAGCACTCTGAGTAAATACTGTACTAGAACATCTGTATCATTATTTGCATGCTTATCTTAGAAAGTGGAAAGATGAAAGAATGCAAAAAGGGCTTACTTTGTTATTGGGTGTAGTAGATAATTTTTCTGTATGGTACGATTTAGTGATACAGAAATCACCCCTCCCATAAAATATACGTTCCTGACATTAAAAATAAAATGCACTCATCTTTGTATAACTTGTGTAAATGATGGCAAATACTTTCTTGATGTGGGTTTTTTAAAAAAGAAGAAACGTAACATGATTATGTGTGTAGAAGAATAACCTGGCAGTGCTGACAACTTTGCTAGGAGCCCTTTTAGAAAGAAGTATAAAAAAGGATGTTTCCCAGAGATGGATCCAAGTTTTTCTTGAAGTGTGGGAGATACTGGAAATTTTATTTTATTTTTTCTGGAGCTCATTTAAGACTTTCTTTCTCTAAGAAGTCCATCTGATAGAGAAAATCTTTCTCTGCACTCCAGCCTTCAGTTTCTTGTTCATGCTGGGTCCATCATCACTCACTCGGATGCCCTTATCCTTGGTTGTGGGACTGTCTCAGTTATAGGCCTCCTGAGTCAGATCCAGCTCACTGGATTCCCTTCTTCATGTTCCCTTTTTCGCATCTTACTGTCTGCCAGACCTGGACCATCCTCTGTTCTCTCATTATTGACTGTTAAGAATAAAAGTTAATCCCCTTTCATATTCTTTCTGGTGCTCCTTTCTCATTCTTTTTGTTTTTCTTATTCATTTTTTCTTGTGCTGAAATTACATTCTTACTTAACTATTTCTGAATTTTGCCTTTGAGAGCCAGATTGTTATAAACTAGTGAATTAAGGAATTAAGATACTTTTATTTTGCCTTAGGACATATGAATACATTATCATGTGGTATGTGTCTACATAAATGATTGTGTAACTTAATTAAACATTTTCTACCCAGAATTTGATGGCACTTTGTGAAGTATTATCATAGTGGCTTAGGATCCACAGATAGTGTGGAACAGCTCTGGATTGCAGGAGGGGTGTCTTTGTTTTAAGTTCCATGATTAGGAAACTCAAGTGGCTAAAATCTAGCAAGAAAGTCCACGGCAGGCTCCCTCATTGTTCTCAGATCTCCGTGCGGAAGGTCAGGGTGCTTCCTGCCATCTTCTTCTGGTAGTCCTTGTCAAATTCTTCATTTTGGGCCACAGTAAAATAGTTCTTCCAGTCCCCAGGCATCCCTGAAACAAGGCAAAATCTCAGTGATTACAGCAGGAGTGCAGGGGGGAAGCAAGCATGTCCTCTTACTACCCCCAAAAGAAAGGGGAGAAACAGTAAGTTTGCTCCAGAAATTATACAGTGATGCTGCTTGGCATGAATGAATAACAGAGCAAAACATTACTGGAAAATCAAAGCAGACCATGGGAACCACAGAGTCACACTTGGCACCTCACAATATAAATCTCATCTACCTTTCCTCATGAAAGGGGAGATGGAGTGGTCCATGATGCTGGTGGGCAAAGTGGTATAGTTGGCCATTGGGTTCTGCTTCATTACATCAAAGGAGGTGTGATAGATGATTTTATTCAGAACTTCTTCTGGTATGTCTTTCTCTAGGAACTTCAATATCTTCTCAATTTCCCGCTTTGGGTCCTGTATGTGAACAGTCACACCAAACAAATCATTTTGGGTCTTCCATAAGGAATGATGTTCTGTTGGGACAGTGTTTGGAGAGGAATGAGCTAAGGGATCAATTCAAATATATTCTACAATAGGTCTCAATTGACTGCTAGTCAAGGCACTGTGCTGTCCCAGATGCAGCAACACAAGGTTGAGGACTATCCCTGCCCTCAAGAGGCTTACCCCGTAGGAAGGGAATCAGATATAAACACAAACAACTGGGACTCCTCCCTGAGAAAGCACATGCTGCCTGCACACAGATGGGATGCCAGGAGATGTGGGGGAAGGAGCAGTGATATCTCCGGGGCAGATTGGAGAAGCCCATGGGGGCAGGAATAAGGTTGGCGGTGGAGTGCAGCATGACTAGTGCTAGTACGCGTCATCATACAAGAGGTGGCAAAAAGAGTCTATTGAGTTGAACAGGAGATCACTAAAGAATAAGTAAAAGGAATCTCAAGTTGACTCAGAAATGTGAATGCTTGTTCTGATCGAAAAGATGTAGAAAGTGATGAAGCTATAGCTTTTGATTAGATTTCTTGGCATGGGCAGAGGATGTATTTTTGTACCTTTGAGACAATAACCCACTGAATTATGAGAGTGAATTTGTGATGCCACTCACACACAATGACTTGAAATGCAGAAGTCAGTCTACCATCCTGCTATATGGGACTAAGCCAACCAGTGTTTATATGGATTAAACTTTAGTTTGTGATGTGGGTTTGAGGTGTGGAAGAGAGAGAAGGAAGCTACATTTCCTGAACACAGTTATGTACACTTTTCAAACATCATTGTGTAAATCTTTATAACAATCTCATGAGGTAAACATGACACCATTTTGTAACATGGCTCCCACGTGTCAGTATCCCAGAGGTTGATTTGACTCTAAAGCATGTGCTATTAACTGAGGAAGAGGGATCTGGAAACTAAACTGAAGCAAAGAAAATTTAGAAGACCAAAAACAAAAACCAAAAACTCAAAAACCAGTTAGAGCTTCCTTCTGAGGATGAAACTGTGAAACTGAGGTAGAAAAAAATGTCATGGGTGTGCACTGAGAGCTCTTCTGTGGGCAGGCCCTAACTGGGGCTTGTTGCCTCTGAGAATGTGGGAGGATCTCATGGAGATGACACTGCCCTCACCTCCTTCATGTCCTCGTAGAATAGGTAGAGAATGCGGTGTTGGTCTTTCATATCCCACCATCCCTTTACATGGTCATACCAGGAGCCCCACAGCACTGGGGAAGGAGAGAGAGGAGATGTGAATGTTAATTTGAAACTTAGAGAACAAGCATGGATGCCTTAAATAAAAGACAAAGACCCTAGGCAGAAATCTCATTTGCAGAAGACAGGGATTTTCAAAAGAGGATTTAGGGAGACCTTAAAGTATATTCTGGATTTCTTGGTTTATATTTCTACCTTGAACTTATTACTTCCTCATGGCTAGGGATTCACCACCCCTATTTTTCTTGCATCATTGCATAATGCATAGGTCAATGCTGTGAAATAAATATTGTTTCTTAACTGGCTGATTTTGAAAAGAAGACTATAATGACCAGATTGTGGGTAGCTTCATTCCCTGTAATGGTAAGTAGGAGGAAGTGAGGTGCTCTGGGTATCTTCTGAAGGTCCTGCCAACTCCACCCTTCACCCTCTTCCACCCTGCTCACTGCCCACTATGGATGGACTGTGTCAATAGACACTGAGCGGGGTGAAAGAGGGTGGAGGGTGGACTTGGCAGGACTGTAAGTAGGGCCTTTGCCATCATGCTTATAGCTGGGCTTTGCCAGCAGGAGTTATTGGGAGGCTTGTAGAGGCAGAAGGGAAGGGAGGATGTTGTATTTATTTCCCTAGTATGCTTCCTGTTGGCTCACTGTGGCTTACTGGTCTCTGCACCAACTCCCGTCAAGGGGTCCTCTCCTGCCTCGGGGGAGCAAATGCTCCCTGCTGGTGCTTTCCCCAGAAGACTGTACCAGCCCATGTTGGCTCTGTCTATGTTTTTGTAAATAGTCTCTTTGTTAAAGTCTCCCCAGATGACCCAGTTTGAATGGACCATCTGCTTCCTCACAAGATCCGATGAATACCACGATTCTTTTCCAATGTCCACATGAATAAGGAAATATGAACCTACAGTTTCCTTTACTTACCTTTTCCAGCTTTGAATGTCTCTACATATTCTTCCCAAGTACCAGGGTCAGGCAACATTTTATTCATTCTTGAGAAATGGTAGTAAGATACCAGGCAATCCTTGGCATTTCTAGCCACATAGATAATCTGAAATCAGCCGGCAGGGGGAGTGAGAGGCAGAGAGAAAGAAAGTCAGAAAAATACATTTTCACTGTAAACTTGTAAATGTACTTTTTAGGGAAGGAGTGGTCACATCATTAACAGTAACTGCCACTGGGACAAGGTCCTGGCAGCAGGGGAGGGCTATCTTCTCCACTTTGTAGCATTCTTAACATGGACATTTTCTAACCAAGTACATGTGTTATTTTTAATTTCTTAAAATTATAATTGAGTTTTTCCCAAAGAATTTTAATTCTTAATGACACCTGGATATAAATGTTCTCTTATTCAGGGTAGGCTACAACATGTGGACAGAAAACCAGACACTGACAGTAGCACGTGGTTCAGACCACACAGAGCCACCATGCGTTCAGGCACTCTATCAAAGAAAAGTGTTTAGAAATAAATGAAGTTATCACGCCTTCTGCCACACCCTGTGTAGGACACTACTGGTTCCCTGTTCGTGTACTCTGTAACTGTCACATTAAATGGAACCTATAAAGGCTTGGACCAGCATTACTCTTTGCAAAATAAGGAAACAGAACAGGTTTTATAGACCACATGAAACCTGGCAGGCATACTACAGATCTCTTTAACTGATGAGTGCAATTCAAGTCAAAGAAATTCAAAGTAGAGCAGGGCTCAGTGGCTCGTGCCTATAATCCTAGCACTCTGGGAGGCCGATATGGGTGGACTACTTGAATTTAGGAGGTCAAGACCAGCCTGATCAAGAGCAAGACTCTGTCTCTAAAAATAGCCAGGTATCATGGCAGGCACCTGTAGTCTCAGCTACTTGGGAGGCTGAAGTTAGAGAATCACTTGAACCCAAGAATTTGAGCTTGCTGTGAGCTATGACACCACAGCACTCTGCCGAGGGTGACAAAGTGAGACTGTCTCAAAAAAAAAAAAAAAAAAAAAAAAAAAGAAAAGAAAAGAAAGAAAAAAAAGAAATTCAAGGTAACTACTCAGGATTTCCAAGCACCATTATTTTCTGTTCTGTTCTGCCTGCAGAGATTTGGGATTTACACACCCTGGTTTCCTGGTTCTACATTTAGGTAACAGAGCTTGCTGCAGGGGTATAATAATAGCATCTCTACTTCTATAGCAATGAAAATGATGTTTGTAGTAGAAGAATCTGATTCAAATAAAAGTTTTAAAAACTTGTCTGATTAGAATCTGCTATCCTTGTAGTTAACAGAAAATAAAAAGCATGAGAACAGTAGGCCACCTGATCAGAGCAGGTGCATGGAGGAAGGGTGTGGAACCTCAGTAGAGTCGATGACTCACCAAGTTGCAGTGGGAAGAAGCAACATAGTCAAGGTGAGGTGAGGTGTTTTTATAGTAAACATGAATTTGTCAATGACTGATACTATTAATTAGAAAACTTGTCTTCTTATTTGAAGGCTTTTCAACAGCAATTTTTACACTGACCATGTGGCAGACAATTTCTAGAGAAACTAGAATGTCATTTGGTGTGTGGTTTCCTGTGTTTGCCCCAATCCACCATCCTGGCAAGGAGCATTCCCTGTCCACCTGTTCCTCTGCTGAGCACCATGGCTGTCTCATCACACGTCTTCCCTTTTATTCCCTGCTTGTTTGTCTTCCTTGGAAGCCCAAGAGTTTGAATCTCCTTCCTTCTTCATTTTTGCCTTTGTCTGGCTTCATTTTATTTTTCTCTTTTCTTCGTTCTCCTTTGGCAGGGCACACAGGTCCCTCCAGAGTTATATCAGCAAACCTGTCTTGACTGACCAAAAAGTCCTTGATCTTCCAGGCGTAGCTCCCATCACAAAGCATGAAGATAGTATGATCTGATCCCACAATGAACGCTGGGACATTGTAATTGGCATTAAACAGACTTCCCTGCCAGAGGCTCCTCATTTCCTCTGCTTCTCAGAGGGGTTTCCTGATGCAGTGACACACATCATGAAAGCTTTCTCTTTTTTGGGATCATTTTCAATATGCTTTCAGGCTTTCTGGGTCTATCTTTGAGAAGTCCACAGGTCAGGGGTCTCTTGTGCTCTGGAAGATCTCCTTCTTCATGTAATCATCTTTCTCCCAGACTTCCAGAAGACACCTCATGTCCACAATACTGTAATCACCACATCCTCCTTCTTCCAGCCAGGTGGCAGCCTCTCCAGGATCCTGGCCAGCCTCCAGGTGGTGCCAGCAGGTGGCACCAGGACTGCCTTCTTCATCCCTTCACTGTGCTGACTACAGGACCCTGCCTCTCACACCTCTGCCCCCCACTCCAAATATTATTCAGTGCCAAAGTCCATGATCTTAGAAAGCCTGTTTGTAAATTTATTCTTCACAGTTTCAGAGGCTGGACAGTCCTAAAAGATAAAGGTGCTGGCAGGTTCTGTGTCTGTGGGGGTCTTCTTCCTCTAGATAAGCATGTTTTTTATAAGGTATTAATTTAATTCAGGAGCGCTCCTTCCCTGTGACCTAATCATCTCCCCAGTCTCCACCTCCTAATACTATCACTTTGGGGGTTAGGATTTCAATATGCAAATTTTAAGGGGGGCACACTCAGACTGTAGCACATAGTATTTTTCAGTGTGCAGAGAGGGTTCCCCTGTTCCACCTTGGCTTTGTCTAAGCAGGGAATCTACCCAGGGTATAGGATGGGAGGAACTAAAGCAGTTAGACATCCATTCTCATTTCACAGGATGAATCCTAGCCTTTCAGATGAATGATCCCTCCCACTTTCCCATTGCTGATAAGGCGGAAGAAGCCCTGACAGGTGTGCCAAGTCCCCTTTTGGAGCTGTTGGTGATGATGTCTTTCCACAGGAAGGGCAGTGGTGTGGTCTGGGGTGGGGGTGGGGAGAGCTGACCTCCTGTCTTCTAGTCCTGCTGTCTCTTTCTTCCTCACCACCCTGCTCCCATCCCAGCCTGTACTGCTGTCTGCCTTCTCAGCAGGGTTGCGGAGAAAGAGCACATCAGTGGTTTCTCAAGCATCTGTGTCCTGTGTCTCACTTATTCAATAGAACTTTTGTGTCCAACACAACTGACAACCCAGTCCTAGTTTCCTGCGACCAAATTGCCCCAGACTCTTGCATTCTCACCTGCCTCCCCTCGTTGCTCTCTCAGATGAACACAGCTTTGGTGTGACTGTGTTTCTCTGCCCCCTTTCTTGCTGCTGGATTTCTATCTCATATTCTTGAAAGCATTTAGGAAACCAAACAGTATTACATAACTGGAAAATCTTATTCTGTAAATATGTTTAGTATAATAGTTCATGTTTCTTAATGCTTAAGTATCTGGAAACAGGGTGAGCCCGGGGCCAGACAGGGAACATATTCAAATGTACTTTCAATGTGGAGTCCAACGTCAAAAAAGGTTACTGAGAGTCGGTTGATCTATTTGTATTAGTTTCCCATTGCTACTATAACAAATTACTACAAATGTAATGGGATAAATGACACAGGTTTATTCTCTCACAGTTGTGGAGGCCAGATTTCATGGCTGTTACCAGGGCTGGCTCTTTCTGGTGGCTCTCGGGCAGAATTCATTTTCTTGTTGTTTTAGCATCTGGATGCCACTTTCCCTTTCCCTCTGGGGCTCGTGACCCTTTCCTCGAATCACTCCAATCTCTGTCTTCAATGGCCACAACTACTCCCTTCTTCAATCTGCTTGTATCTCTTTTATTTATTTATCTTTTATTAATATGAAATCATAGCTGTGCACATTAATGCAATCATGGGGCACCATACACTGGTTTTATAAACAGTTTGACACGTTTTCATCACACTGGTTAACATAGTCTTCCTGGCATTTTCTTAGTTATTGTATTAAGACAATTATATTCTACATTTACTAAGTTTCACATGTACCCTTGTAAGATGCACCGCAGGTGTAATCCCACCAATCACCCTCCCTCTGCCTATCCTCCCCCCTCCCTCCCCTCACTCTCTCCCTTCCCTATATTCTTAGGTTATAACTGGGTTATAGCTTTCATATGAAAGCCATAAATTAGTTTCATAGTAGGGCTGAGTACATTGGATACTTTTTCTTCCATTCTTGAGACACTTTACTGAGAAGACTATGTTCCAGCTCCATCCATGTAAACATGAAAGAGGTAAAGTCTCCATCTTTCTTTAAGGCTGCATAATATTCCATGGTGTACATATACCACAATTTATAATCCATTTGTGGATCGAATTAATGGGCATTTGGGCTTTTTCTATGACTTAGCAATTGTGAATTGGGCTGCAACACTTCTACACTGCTGGTGGGAATGCAAATTAATACATTCTCTTTGGAAAGATGTTTGGAGAACACTTAGAGATCTAAAAATAGATCTGCTGTTCAATCCTATAATTCCCCTACTAGGTATATACCCAGAAGACCAAAAATCACATTATAACAAAGATATTTGTACTAGAATGTTTATTGCAGCCCGATTCTTAATTACTAAGTCATGGAAAAAGCCCAATTTCCCATGGATCCGCGAATGGATTAATAAATTGCGGTATATGTACACCATGGAATATCATGCAGCCTTAAGGAAAGATGAAAACTTTACCTCTTTCGTGTTTACATGGATGGAGCTGGAACATATTCGTCTTAGTAAAGTGTCTCAAGAATGGAAGAAAAAGTATCCAATGTACTCAGCCCTACTATGAAACTAATTTATGGCTTTCACATGAATGCTATAACCCAGTTATAACCTAAGAATAGGGGGAAGGGGAAGAGGGAGGGGAGGGAGGGGGGAGGATAGGCAGAGGGAGGGTGATTGGTGGGATTACACCTGCGGTGCATCTTACAAAGAATACATGTGAATCTTAGTAAATGTAGAATATAAATGTCTTAACACAATAACTAAGAAAATGCCAGGAAGGCTACCAGTGTGATGAAAATGTGTCAAACGGTATATAAAACCAGTGTATGGTGCCCCATGATCACATTAATGTACACAGCTATGATTTAATAAAAAAATAATAATAAAAAATATAATTGGGAGCTGAGGCCAGGGACTGTGTTTATTCTTTAATAGATACGTACAGAAACCGGAACACAGGCTTTGCACCCACTCCGTTTTCAGTATTTGTTGACATATTTAACCAAGCTGCAATGAACACAAATGAGCAATTTCCTCCAAATCAAGCAAGTAACCAACATTTCTAGCAGTTTATAATCAACAAAGAACATGCCTATATATACTCATTTGCAAAGAACGCAAGAAGGGCTGTGCCTGTGGCTCAGTCGGTAAGGCGCTGTCCCCATATACCAAGGGTAGCGGGTTCAAACCCAGCCCCAGTCAAACTGCACTAAAAAAAATAGCCGGGCGTTGTGGCAGGCACCTGTAGTCCCAGCCACTCGGGAGGCTGAGACAAGAGAATCACCTAAGCGCAGGAGTTGGAGGTTGCTGTGAGCTGTGTGACACCATGGTACTCTATAGAGGGTAATAAAGTGAGACTCTGTCTCTACAAAAAAAAAAAAAAAAAAAAAGCAGGAAAACTCAAATCCATCTGATATTTGGAGGGGATAATACCTCATTTAATAATATCTCTAATAATGCCCACACCTGAACTAACCTTAAAAATCTCAGGCCAGGGTGAATATTTTATGAGGAGGACTCCCCAGGCAATTGAGTTTAGACAATTTTATAGGCAAGGACCACAAAAAAAACCTATAAGAAACAATTAATGAGAAAGCTACTTAATTCAATTTATAAATGCTAATGTAGTCTTCATACTATACTTGATGAGAAGAGGAGAAAATTATGGGCAATTTCACATGTAAACATAGACGCAAAAGTTCTAAAAAATAAACTGAACCCACCATGCTATAAATGAGAACAATAGCACATGATCAAATACAGTTAAATACCAGGAAGCAAGATCTAAAGGAGGAAAGTCATATGATAACTTGTTGCATGATCGGAGACATGAATGAACAGCAGCTTTGCCATGGATGTAAACTCGCTCCTGTAATTATTAAGTCAAGAAACAGACTATACGGGATAGGATGGCATGTAGCGAAGTTTTTTATTTAGGGGTTTGATTTTATACCTTTCTAGTCACATACACACTTAATCTATTATCTGTTAGTTTCACCATTACCTCAATTTACCTCTCTGAAATCAACTTGAAAGGAAAGATCCTGTTACCACATCAACACAATCACTTTTGCAGTAAACATCTTCTAGACACTAATCTCTGGGCAGGTGTCTAAATGAAATCATAAAGAAGAAAGTAGCTATAGGGGAACAGAGTTAATGGAAGAACATCTTCAAGCGTTCACTCAGTTTACTCAGTATAAAGTAACGACTGTGTCTTTTCCTCAGGTCAGAGCACCTATAGACCTCTGAGAATATGTTGTTAACATACGTCAACCCTCTGGCCCATCTCTCTGAGGAAAGGCAGCATGCCCTTTGATCTCAGGCTTCATGGGGTGCACAGCTTCAAAAAATGGGCATGTGCAATTTTTAACTCCAGACAAGTCAATTCTGCATGTGTCCCAGGGGGGCCCAGGTCCCTTAAGCCTCTGGAAAAAAAGCAAGTCATTTTAAACTCACACTGAGTTCACTTTGTGTGCTTGATGTAGGATATGTTTATTTCTAAATATTATACTACATTTCCCCTTTCTGTTTTTTGATTAATATTATTCATATATGTCATCATTAAAGCAAATACCTGTGCATAACATTAATTTTCACTTTGGGCATGCTTCATTTTCTTACAAATTAAATATAAAATGAATCCAATAATTAAAAATAATGCTAATGATCCTACTGAACTTCCTATAAGTACCTGTATTTTTGGAATAGGAATCATTTGTTCAATTCCATCAGCTATGCCTTGTAAAATCTGATCTCCATCTATTTTTTGTAACTTATTTTCATAAGTGGAATATACCTTATGTTGTAAATTTACAATTTCCTTAGTCAAATTATCATATTTTAACAAATGCTTTTTAACATTCTCCC
>CAUYPK010020714.1:0-27840 GCA_963574355.1 Loris lydekkerianus | reverse complement strand
CCTCAGAAAGGAAATAGCAGAGGATATTAACAAATGGAAGAACATACCATGCTCATGGATGGGAAGAATCAACATTGTTAAAATGTCTATACTTCCCAAAGTAATCTACCTGTTCAAAGCCATTCCTATTAAAATACCAACATTGTACTTTCAAGATTTGGAAAAAATGATTCTGCTTTTTGTATGGAAACAGAAAAAAACCCGTATAGCTAAGGAAGTTCTTAGTAATAAAAATAAAGCTGGGGGCATCAGCATACCAGATTTTAGGCTGTACTACAAAGCCATAGTGGTCAAGACAGCATGGTACTGGCACATAAATAGAGACATAGACATTTGGAATCGAATAGAAAACCAGGAAATGAAACCAACATCTTACAACCACCTAATCTTTGATAAACCAAACAAGAACATACCTTGAGGAAAAGACTCCCTATTCAATAAATGGTGTTGAGAGAACTGGATATCCACATGCAAAAGACTGAAACTGGACCCATACCTTTCCCCGCTCACAAAAATTGATTCAAGATGGATAAAGGACTTAAATTTAAGGCATGAAACAATAAAAATCCTCAAAGAAAGCATAGGAAAAACACTGGAATATATTGGCCTGGGGAAAGACATCATGAAGAAGACTGCTGTGTCAATTGCAACAACAACAAAAATAAACAAATGGGACTTCATTAAACTGAAAAGCTTCTGTACAGCTAAGGAGACAACAACCAAAGCAAATGGACAACCTACACAATGGGAAAGGATATTTGCATATATTGAATCAGACAAAAGCTTGATAACTAGGATCTATAGAGAACTCAAATTAATCCACATGAAAATAGCCAACAATCCCATATATCAATGTGCAAGAGACATGAATAGAACCTTCTCTAAAGAAGACAAATGGCTAACAAACATATGAAAAAATGTTCATCATCCCTATCTATTAGAGAAATGCAAATCAAAACCACCCTGAGATACCATCTAACTCCAGCAAGAATGGCCCACATCATAAAATCTCAAAACTGCAGATGCTGGCATGAATGTGGAGAGACGGGAGCACTTTTATACCACTAGTACAACGTTTTTGGAAGGAAGTATGGAGAAACCTCAAAGCACTCAAGCTAGATCTCCCATTTGATCCTGCAATCCCATTACTGGGCATCTACCCAGAAGGAAAAAAAACTTTTATCATAAGGACACTTGTACTAGACTGTTTATAGCAGCTCAATTCACAAATGCCAAAATGTGGAAACAGCCTAAATGCCCACCAACCCAGGAATGGATTAATAAGCTGTGGTATATGTACACCATGGAATACTATTCAGCTGTTAAAAAAAATGGAGACTTTACATCCTTCGTATTAACCTGGATGGAAGTGGAAGACATTATTCTTAGTAAAGCATCACATGAATCCTATGCACTCAATTTTGATATGAGGACAATTAATGACAATTAAGAACCCGGTCGGGGTGGGGGAAGGGGAGACCAGAGAGAGAAAGAAAGAGGGAGGGGTGGGGAAAGGAAGGGCAGAGAGAGGGAAGGGGGGGCAGGGCCTTGGTGTGTGCCCACACCTTTTGGGGGACAAGACAGGATCGCAAGAGGGACTTTGCCTAACAAATGCAATCAGTGCAACCTGGCTTATTGTACCCTCAATGAATCCCCTACACATAAAAAAAAAAAAAAAAAAGAAGAAGAAGAATAGCTTTCTTAATCATGTTTTAAAGCAAAACCTCCACTGCTTAAAAAGTTACAAGTTAAAATATTTTATCTATGTAAGGCCTGTCAATGTAAGGCCTACTTTACTCGGGAGCAATCTAAACCCACTCATTGTAATTTTCTTACCAGCCCTAACTACTATCACTCTCTGTATTAGCCTGGATCATGTTGCTTATCAAATTTTAAATCTTGCCAAATACTAGGATCTTTATTATTATTATTATTATTATCATTTCCAATCAACATATTCCCATCTGATCATTGAAAAAGCAAATAAAAATATACATTAGGCGAAAGAATCTTTATTCAATAAATGGTGCTGGGAAAACTGGATAGCTACATGTTAAAGACTGAAATAGGACCTGCACTTATCACCTTTCATAAAAATTAATTCACAATAGATAAAAACCTTAACCTAAGACATGAAACTACAAGAATTCTAAAAGAAAATGTTGGAAAAACTCTTACAGATATCAGCGTAGGGAAAGAAGTTCTGCCAAAGATTTCCAAAAGCAATCACAGCAACAACAAAAATAAACAAGTGGGATCTTATAAAATTAAAAAGTTTCTGCATAGCCAAGGACACAATCAGTAAAGTAAATAGACAACCTACAGAATAGGAGAAAATATTTGCATGTTATACATCTGATAAAGATA
This sequence comes from Loris lydekkerianus, assembly GCA_963574355.1. Classification (NCBI taxonomy): domain Eukaryota; kingdom Metazoa; phylum Chordata; class Mammalia; order Primates; family Lorisidae; genus Loris; species Loris lydekkerianus. Next base: position 25,473 of record CAUYPK010020714.1, on the reverse strand, counting down.
TGATAACTAGAATCTACAAAAAGCTCAAGCAAATCAGCAAGAAAAAAAATAAAACAGTGCTATTAATAAGTGGAAAAAGACATGAGCAGAAACTTTTCAAATAAAGATAGTCTAATGACCAATAAACACATGAAAAAATTCTCAACATCTCTAATTGTTAGGGAAATGTAAATCAAAACCATAATAAGATATATAGTGGTACCACCTAACTCCAATGGCTCTTTTCAAAAAGTTGCGAAACAACAAGTGCTGGTGTGGATTAAAAAGAAAGGAACACTTCCATGTAGTGGGACAGCAAGCTAGTTCAACTTCTCTGGAAAGTAGTATGGACATACCTCATACAACTAAAAATAGACCTGCCATTTGATCCAGCAATCTCATTACTAGGTATCTGCCCAAAAGATAGAAGACATTTTATCAAAGACACTTGCACTTGAATGTTTATAGCAGCACAATTCACAACTGCAAAGATGTGGAAACAACAAGAGTGCTTAAGTGCCCATGAGTGAATTAATAAAATGTGGTAAATGTATACTATGAAATACTACTCAGGCATGAGAAACAGTGACCTAATAGAACTGTAGACTATTACTCTAAGTGAATAGAATGTGAATAGAATCACAAGAATGGAAACAAACAAACAAAAAACCCATATGTACTCAACACTAAATTGGAACTAGTCTATTTGCACTTACATGCACATATGAAAAAAAAAAATTCAAATAGGTGGGAGCAGAGGAATAGGGTTATATTAAATTAAGTCTTCCCAGACTAGTACAATGTGAACATTCTGGCTGAAAGACACTCTTTTACCTTTGACTTAACATGTACAAAAGCAAATTATGTAAACAAAATGAATCTACTCCTATAATATTCTGAAATTAAAAAAAAAAAAGCCAACATCATAGAAAGAAGCCAACCATAAATGATTTTACCTAAATGCTTTCTTTTGTGTAAAAAATCTTCAGTTTGTAAACTGATATTTAAACACAAGAAGAGAGCGAGCTGAGGTCTTCAAACTAATACACACTGATCCTCAAATTTGGTGCACATTGTAACCAACTGCAGGGTGGATGCCTTATTCCCACCTTGACTACTTTCATGAGACTGGTCTGGAGTATAACCTACACATTGCAATTTTTTCAAATTAAGGTGATTTGATTGCGTAGAAAAGTCTGGAAATCATTGACTTGAACTGTGGGTTTATAGGCTTTGGAACATGGCTGAATAACACTCTTCCAGCTCTTTCCTCACTTACAGAAAATTTTACAAAAGATGATTGCTTGCAAATCTCTTTTGTAACCCCATCCGTCATAACCCTCTGGAAAAATGAAACAGTTGCCTCTGTCTTATGATTTTTTATAAAACTTTAGTCATGTCTACAGTGGAAGAATGTTCAGGAAAGGCTATTTGTCTTAATTATGTTAATCCTCCTTAGTCAAGCTATGGGAAGCTGAGATCATCCCTCTGCATCAACAGAATTATGTTTATCATTGCTATAAAATTGTTTTTGGGTAATCTAAATATATTCTTCAGGTTTGTAAAAGATTCATGAAAGAGCAGTATGTTTCCCTGTGGGTCACTCTATCCTATGTAGAATACTAAAGGGTAAGACTCGTTTTTGCTAAGTGCTATTATTTCAGAATTCTAAGAGATTCTGTATGAGTACGTCAATTTAACTCTTTAATAGTCATCATGGTTTTGCCTCTTTATGTAAAATATTCTTACTTGCATCTCTTCAGTAAGACTTTCAAATAAATGATGATTTTAGACATATAATAATAGTGCTTTGTAATACCTTTAGAAGAAAAAATATTAAAAAATTTATAATAAAAAAATCTTTATTAGGTTTGATTGATTTTTATTGCACATCTATCTAGTTAATAAATATGTATGGGTTCATTTTACATGGGCTAAAAATGAGACAAAAGATTTAGTTGTTTCCAGAGATTTCATAATACTGAAATTTGTTTTAGATACTGTTCTAACATTAGATGTTTTACATATTTAATGTTAAATGTTTAAATATTAGAAGTCTTTCTTTGATACATAATATCCACAGATCAATATAGATATATAATCCATAGTGTTTGTGTAATTTGTTGACTATATCAGCAGCACTAGATTTTATGTGTTCCTTCCTTCCCTAACTAGTTTAATATTAACTAAACATTGTTTTCAAATATATTTAAATGTGCATGTATAAAAATAATAATGTTCTGTTAGTAGTAATATTATTGATAAACGTAAACAGAATCACAGCTTCTGTTTTCTAGGAATACGCTAACTATGGTATATGAATTAATCAATTGTGTCTTCTAAGATTCAATAGTCTCAGAGTTTTGTTATCTCTGTCTGGATGTGAGATTGGAATGTCCAATAATTTAATTGTCTATAAATTATAATAAGAGTTAACCTTAAAAAACAACTACACTAAGTTTTTGGTAAAGATAGAAAAACTGTAGCACAAGAATTGATGAACATAAAGAGAATTACAAGAATAAAAACTGCTCCAAATTCAGAGAAGATGCTGGGATAGTTAGAGGTGCAAAACACACATACGCAAATCACACACATGCACAAAATTACATGTTAGAAATGCACAACATGGGTCACATAGGTTTTTCATAAGAGAATACAGAAGCATATAAATCTAATAGCTAAACTTAGATGGATATTTACTGATGACACCATTACATCATAGTCATCGGTGGGGGAGGTTAGTTGCTATAGTTAATAAGTGGCTTTTAAAAAATTTATCATGGGCTCAGAGGTTAGGCCACTGGCCACATACACCAGGGCTGGTTCACACCTGTCTCGGGCCAGCTAACCCATAACAACGACAACAACAACAGCAATAGCCAGGCATTGTGGTGAGTGCCTGTAGTCCCAGCTACTTGGGAGGCTGTGGCAAGAGAATCCCTTAAGCCCAAGAGTTTGAGGTTGCTGTGAGCTGTGACGCTACAGCACTCTACTGAGCGTGACATAGTGAGACTCTGTCTCAAATAAATAAATAAATAAAAAGTTTATCATGATAATTCTATGAGGCCGATATCATTCTCAGTCCACAGGTAAGAAAGCCAACTTCTGAAATAGTTAAGTAACACATCCATATACAGTCCTAGTGGCTATATTTGATTGATCAGATTCCTCCCTGCATACCACATTAACCAAAATGATTAATTTCTGTCTTCTTGGTTCTAAGTGTCTTCCTATCTGAGCAGGAGAGAAATACAGATAATATATTCCTAGAATCTTGTCATAAAGCTTTTTAGACCCATATAATGTGAATGTGTTACATTTTACATTAAATAATTAAAATTAAAAAGTTGTGAATTAAGAAATGCTTTTATTAAAATGATCTTTATTTCAGGCTTGTCTAGTGACTGGTTAAATTTTTAATTTTTTTTTTTTGAGACAGAGTTTCACTTTGTCACCCTGGGTAGAGATTGTGGCATCATAGCTCACAGCAACCTTAAATTCTTGGGCTTGAGTGACTCTCTTGCCTCAGCCTCCCAAATAGCTGGAACTACAGGTGCCCACCACAACACCTGGGTTCTCACTTCTGCTCAGGCATGTCTTGAACTCATGAGCACAGCCAATCCACCTGCCTCAGCCTTCCAGAGTGCTAGGATTACAGGCATGAGCCACCGTGCCTAGCCTTTTAATTTTTAAAAGTAGTTTTCACTTATAAAATTAAGAAATACATTGTATTATTAATACCTTTTAGTTCCCAAATTAGAAGTATAATTTTAAGTATAGTTGAAATAAATCAATAACATTCAATAGGCAACATGAAAGCATTTGAAATTGCAAATAATAAATAAAAATAACTATCTTCTTAACATACGTTGTAAAAATCTTCTAAACTTACTTGTCATGTGCTGGAAGGCATGACATTTTATAGTTCCAAAAAAGAGTGTAACTAGTATAAAATAAGAGGAAAATTCCATGAAACTTAAAAAAAGCTTAGCAGTTTTACAGTCCTGAGTTGCAAACACCTAAAATTTATTCTGCCAGTGCCCTGACATTGTATGGTAACACTGATTATGATCCAGGCCAGCAGTCATCAAGAACCGCCAGACTCCAAAGCTGTGGTCCCACCTCTCTGCTTCCACCCTGTAGACCCATCACACCTCCAAGCTCTTACTACTAGTCTCTAAAGAAAATGATGACTTAAATCATGACTTAAGTTGAAAATGTCAGGAAATGCTTAGTGGCAAAAGGTAATAAATAGCAGTAACAAAATAGACTTTGTTTTTAATCTTACCTCAGTTACCCCAATGGATGTGGTAACCTCTCTGAGACAGTTTCCTCATCTGGCCTGACCTTGAGTTAGGTCAGGGTATTTCAAATTCTAGTTGGCTTCACAGTCACCAGGAGGTCTTGTTAGAACACAGACTCTTGTCTCCTCACCTAAAGTTTCTGTTTCACTGCGTTTCAGGCTGGGTGGGAGCATGTATATGTCTAACAAGTTCCCAAGTTGATGTGCTGCTGGTCTGGGAACTACACTTTGAGGACTACTGAATTGGAGGGCCTCTGTGGTTGCTGTGATGTCTACCATGCTGATTTTTTCCATGCATAGATATTAATTTTTCATAGATTTCCTCAATTTGTATTCCAACAGTACACCTATTACTAACATTTTTATTCTGTTATTACACAAATACTATTATAAACATACCTTTTTAATCATAGCATCCAAAGACCCTCATAGAGAGGCTGTAGTCTTTTCTAATATCTTTTTTTGGAAAATAAAATCAACACCTAACCTTTTGTGTTTTGTCTGATGCTTTTTTAATTAATATTAACAGAAATGCAGACAGGGAAATTAAGTAACTTCCTAGACTCTTAGTAAGGAAAAATGCCCAAATTTAACTCAAGTTCTTTTTCCCTGGGTCACTAAATTCTGCTTTAGCTCAATCTCACCTTGGAGATGTGCCTGATACTTTATCTTTTATTGAGAAAGGATTTTGAAATTATTTTGGTATCTCTCTGTGCTCTAGACGTGAATAGATTCAAATCTGAATCAACACAACAATCTCAAGGTGCAATTTTTCTGGGTAATAGTGTGAACACAATGATACCAACAGTCAGAATAATTATTATCACAGCCCAGGGTAGCGGTTTGAATGTGGATCTGATGTGTCAGCTTTGATATGAGTTCTGGGTATAGATATCAGTTCCATAATGCTTTTTTTCCTTTCAAAGAGACAAGTTCAACAAGAGCTTTTTAGCAGTCACGAGGTTGGGACAAGGTTATATAGTTGCCTGATAGCTCAGGCACTCTCCTGTCACCTAGCTCTTACTGCTATACTTAGCAAGTAATTGTCAGCAAAGAGCCAGAGCAGGAATCCAAGGGCAGACTGTATGTGAGAGGGTTATTCCCTCGCAGCACCTGTGGGGCATGGGAGGCCATGGCCAGTTTCCTCCTGGCACATCAAAATTAGTCTTCCCATGTGTGCAGGTTGCAGTGAAGATATTACATCCCTGAAGACCCCCTCCTTTTTTACACATATAATAAATCCACTCAAATTATTGGTGCCTGAATTTGTACTATGTCCTCCCAACATGGGGACTCCAGGCATAATTTAAAACATTTTCTCATTTGGGCAGCATTTTTTTTTTTTTTTTTTTTTTAATTTCCTAATACGTGTCCTGAGGCAGGTGAAAGACTCCTACTGCTCCGGCAACAGGGTGAGGTGTAAGTTGTGCTCTCGGAGGTGAGAACACCTCGCTCTCAGATGCGTCTTCAATGTGGTCCCGGACTCCACTCCTGCTCCGAGGCACCAGCTTGGACTTAGATTCTTAAGGTTTGGTAAAGTGGCTTTTTATCTAACCTTGGAAATAAAATGGCCTATTTCTAGGCACATAGTGCAATTCCTTATTATAAATAATGGTATAATTAATCATAAAAACCCCATGTAAGAATTTTGATTGCTGATTCAAATACTAGGACAGTTTGGCAGAGGGAAACTCCTAGGTCTTTAAATGTTCCTCAGTTGGTCAAGTGCAGAGGCTCAAGTCTGTCATCACAGAACTCGGGGAGACTATGGTGGGCAGACTGCTGAGCTCAGGAGTTGGAGACCACCCTGAACAAGAGCAAGACCTGTCTCTACAAAAAAATAGAAAAAACTAGCCAGCATTGTGGCAGGTGCCTTTAGTTTCAGCTACTTGGGAGGCTGAGGCAAGAGGATCCCTTGAGCCCAAGGTTTGAGGTTACTGTGAGCTGTTGACACCATGACACTCTACCCAGGGTGACAGAGGGAAACTGTCTCAAAAAAGAAAATGTTCCTCAGTGGTCAACAGATTTGTGACCTCTGTATGGTGGGAAGAATGGCAACTAAGCAAGAGTAACGACAATCCAGTCTCGTTTGGTGTCGGGATAGCTCTCATTAATTATCATCACAGTAGTGAAGCACAGTTCTGCTTGACTGTGAATGTTACCTTAGAGCGCTCAGGACTAAACAGGGCAGAGAATCGAGAGAGTGAATCTTCCTGGTTAAAACCTTTTGTAAATTCACCTTTGTGCCTGAACTAGAATATTTAGAGATTACTATGAATTTTAGTCAATCATATATATATGAAAAAGTGAATCTAGCTGTGTCTGTGTATATGTACAGGATTTTTATGATTTCTACTATAGGAAGAAAAAATCCATAACTGAGAAATTTCCCCTCCCAAGTTTTTGTGAATTATTACCACATTTGAGAATGTGGACATTCACTTCAAATAACACGTATAATTCAAAGCCTGTGGGGAAGGTGAGACATTGAGTTTGCAAGCGTGAATGTGCATGTGGCTGACCATGCAGAGTGTTCTCTGGAGCAGGTGTGCGTAGAGACCTGCAGAAGGTGGCAGCCTGGTGACTCAGTGTGCACCTAGGTCGGGGAAAGGCGACACCAAAGCATGGCAGGAAAAGGCCAGTCTGAGTAGATGCCACGTTCATCAATTTCTTTCTTTCTTTCTTTCTTTTTTTTTGTAGAGACAGAGTCTCACTTTACCGCCCTTGGTAGAGTGTCGTGATGTCACAGGACTCACAGCAACCTCCAGCTCTTGGGCTTCCACGATTCTCCTGCCTCAGTCTCCCGGGCAGCTGGGACTACAGGCGCCCGCCACAACACCTGGCTACTTTTTGGTTGTAGTTCGGCCGGGGTTGGGTTTGAACCCGCCACCCTCGGTATATGGGGCCGGTGCCCTACTCACTGAGCCACAGGCGCCACCCTCACGTTCATCAATTTCTTACCTGCCATTTTATTGTCTTGTCTTCTTTGTTAAAACCTCTCATTTTAAACAAGTGTCCACTTATGCTGCACATGTGCTCCAACTCAAAGAGGAAGACATTATTTACTTTAGCTTTTAAATTTAATTTTAGTATTTGAGCCTTAGAAATACAGGTTTGGATTACTTGCAATGCTTGGCTTTTGATGTGCTTTTTTCATTGGCCCAAGAATGGGCTACTTTTTTATATTTAGTTAGTTTAATACTATAATAAGAACTCAGGAACACAACATTCCAAAGTCCTAACGGAATCTCTTATTATCTTGGTCATTATTTCTCATATTGGTTTTACCAAAGGTCAAATTAATATAGGCATTCCACTCTGACCACCTGATAAAACATGTGATAGTGTAAAATTGCTTTTGTTTTCCTACCAGAGACCCTCCTTTGGGGAGCTGACCCCTGCGCATGCTGTCATTCTGGTGGTCTGCCAATCCAAACCCCTAGTGCAGCCAGCCCTGGGTTGGGGGTTAGGCTCGGCACAGCCATGTCCCACGGCCGTTACAGCACACCACCTACAGGGGCTCTGTGAGTGGGCCAAGGATGGGCATCTTACCAAGACGGGACAGAATGCTGGACAGTGATGCTTTAGAGATGGACGGTCATTCTCTCCTTCCCTGGGGCTTGCCCAGCAGGGAGTGTAAGCAGTTGCCGACCTCCTCCCAGTTTATCTGCTCCTTGGTTTCTTCTTTTGTAAAACGGGCTCCCACCAGCACCTTCCTCCAGGGGATTTTTAAAGGCAAAATGAGTTAAATTATTCAAATAGCTTAGAATATGCTTTAACATTTTTATTGATCAATAAATTTGACTGTTAATGTTTCCCTTTAAAAAAATATTATAAAGGCTTTTGGGTATAACCTGTGATTTCTTCTGGCAGATTTGATACAACAACAGTTTCGGTCAGATATCCTAAAGGCATTTGTGTTTGCATTGAACAGCTGCTCATTGAAAGCTACATGCAAAGCCACTGTCCTAGACTGGGCCACGGCAGTGAGTGAAAGGCCACACGAACTTCTATATACAGGAACACAGACACACACAGAGACTCACACAGACACACAGAGGCACACACACAAAAACACCCACAGAGCCACACAAAACAGAGAGACACACAGACACACACACACACAGACTTACAGAGACACACAGACTCAGACACACATATAGAGCCTCACACAGACACACACAGAAACACAGATTCACACTGACACACACACACAGGGACATACAGAGAGACAGACAGACACACACACACGTGGAGGTCACTGTCAGAGGTTTGAGACAGACTGTGTTATGGTTCGTTATTTCACTTCCCAGAAACCCAGCTGACAGCAGCGTCCTGTCAGATTTGCCCAGGCTGGTTTCCACTTGCTGACTTATGGGGGTGTTGCTGGGAAGGCTTCATTTGTTTCCATGCAACTCTCAGAGAGAGCATTTCATGTAATGATTTTCTATTATTTTATAAGGTTTTTTGTTTTTGTTTTTTTTTTAATAGGAGTCTCAGAGCCTTGAGCATTTGCAATGGGCTTTTTCAGACCTTATTTCTTCCAATGTGACAATTTTTCAGGGGTGTCAAGAATTTCAGAAGAGGCTGAATGTCACAGAAAAATAAAGAGGGCAGCAGTGGGTGTCAAGCCACTGAAGTGACTCAAGAAAACATCACTGCCGTGGAAAAGATGCTTCTCGAAAGCAATCAAGTGCTATTTAAGGACATTGAAGTGGCACTCCAGATTGGCTCGCCAGCAGTGCCCCAAATCCTGTCCTGCATTGTTGCATTGTTACCGTCCACGCAGGAGCGTCTCCTCCTGATGGGGCCTCACACTTTGACAGGTGAGCAGAGTGCATCCCTGTGCAAATGCCGCTTAGATTCCACAGTGGCAAGTGTAGACGCATTTCTGACATCATTACCGGTGATGAAACCTGGATTTATCAGTTTGATCCCGGGAATAAGTGCCAGCTGACAGTATGAATTTTTTTTCCACGATGAAAATACACCCACAGAAGGGAAGTGACCCTGAACTGTGAGAACAAAAATGGCGACAGCTTTCTTTTCCAAAAGCAGTTACGTTGCAACTGTTCCTCTGGAGGAGCAAAGGACTACTTCGGCTCAGTGGCACACAACAGTGTGTGCCCAGCAAAAGTTTTGGGGAGCATCAAGAATGATGGACAAGGACAGGACTGGGGGAGGGGACCATCTTGCACTGTGACTGCACACCTAGGCACACGCCAACGTCACCATCCAGGTCCTGGAGTCCACAGAGGCTGCACTATGACTCCTCCACCCTACATCCTGACCTGGCCCGTGTGATGATTTCCTGTTTCCTAAGTAAACAATCACATGTGGAGAAGGAGGTTCTCCAGCCCTGAAGGGAGTGTTCACACCCCCGAATGTGAGATTAGCGCACTTAGTGAAAAGGAAAACGGCTTATGAGAATGATAAAGTGTATAGAATGTTTTGGTGATTATTTGGAAAAATATAATAATCAAAATGATCTTATTTTTGTGTATCTCAAAACTTTGGTAGTATCCTGTGTGTGTATATTCAGAGGGTGCCAAAAAATGTATACACATTTTAAGAAAGGAAAAACTGCTTTAAAATTGTGAGATTCATGGCATATCAATAGGAAAAAATGAATACAAGTTATGTTTGACTTCTGCAATAACAAGAGGTGTTCAAGGGTCACCACCAAAGTCCAGACTCTCCTAATTACAGGAAATACCCCAAGCACTGAGCAAGTGAATAAGGAAAGACCTTGGTAACAGATGGGGAAGACTGGAAGAGGCGTCAGTTCCAGGCTGGGTAGAAATCTGTCTGTTTGGAGAAGGCAGCTTTGTGGGACTGTTTGATATCCCAGTGGAGGGAGCAAGAAATAGTTTGATAAGTGGGTCTGGGATTTAGGGAAGAGACTGGGGCTGCAATATGCATTCAGAAGGCCAAGTGAAGGCATAAAACTGAATGGGGTAATCAGGAATAAGATTATCCTGTAGACAGAGACAAGGGACAAGGACAAACTTGGGCTATTCCAGAGTCCAGGGGAAGAAGAGGAACCAGTGAAGGAGAACCAGGAGGAGCAGCCACTGAGGGAGGAATAGAACCAGGAGGGAGCCTTGCCTGGAAGACAAAGCAGGGGGACTTACTGCAGGAAGGCGGGCCAGCCCTGTTGCTGATGAGGACTGCGAATCAGCCAGTGGGCCATGACAGCAGCAGCTACTGAGGAAGAGTGAGGGGAGATATTTATCAGAGTAGACTCAAGGAAGAATGGGAAGGGAGGGGGGAAATTAGGTACAGTGGGCATTGATGCTAGCTTCCTCCGTGAAATTTATAGCTTAGTCTTTCGGAAAGATTTACTTGCTATTAGACATTTTACTAATTGTAAAATGTACATGGCAATTAATTTAATAAATTCCTTCTGAACATCTAACGAAACATCTGTGCATCTTTGCCCACTGTGATGATTGAGATGTATGGCACCCAATAAAATTATTAATAATGTTATCCTTTTGAATGAGAATCTACTCTTTTATTCACACCATTAAACATCTTTCTAATCTGGGAGCCAAAATGTCAACTAATACTCTGGACCGGGTCCTAAGAATATCGGTGGATAAGAAGAACATTCCTCAGCTGGTTTATTTTTCTTTAGTATTAGAGCTAACTTGGCTCATCTCGATGTCTGTAGTAAATTGCTTTTCACCCAGGAATTTTCAAATAATTTAGTTGGAGCCTTTCTAACCATATGTATCTATATATTTATTTTTATTAAATCTTGGCCAGAATCCATCAGTTCTGGAGCTGTATTGTTTTACAGCTTTCATTACTGGTTTGTCATATAAAGTAGAACAAAATCCAACCTTTTAGTTTCTGAGTATCAGTGTCATTTGGCAACACTAGTATTTCAATAGCATCTATGAGATATCTGATGTTGGGTCATGGCTGAGACGGAGCCACTGTTGAGCATTTTTGATAACACACATTCATAATCTTGACTCGGGTGTATCACCAGACAGACAGCCATTTATTCTGAGCAATGTGTCTGCAGCAATCTACTTGGTTTTAACATTAGTACAAACAGATGGGTTTCAATAACACACACAAAACAAACCCTGCAATTTAAGGAAGAATATTTACTTTTTTCCTAAAATTTTCCATTTAGGCATTAATTTCTTCTACTTATAGCAATTGTAAGAGTAGACAAAGTCATGATCATATAGGCTACAAGAATTTTAACATCGATATTTTAAAATATAAACACCTGGTGATCCCAAGCTATGTGCTAACCACATTATTTCTAGGATTTCTAGATGTATTAAATACATATGCAATTACTGTAGTATAACAATTTTTAAATATCACATGCAAATATCTATAACTTAAGTATAGTTACATATAAAAAATAAAATTGCTGAATATTATAGGAAGAGTAAGGACAAATGTATATAGAATTTTAGTTTAAAAAAAAAACTGCATAATTATCTGTATTAGTTTTCCAGGACTATCATAACAAATACCACAGGCTGGATGGCTTAACAAAAGAAGTTTATTCCTTCACAATTCTGGAGGGTATGTATCACGGGGCTTGGTTTCTTGTGAGATTTCTCTCCTTGGCTTGGAAATGGCACCTTCTCCCTTTGTCATCATAAGGTCTTCCCTCTGTGTTTGTGGGTTCCAATTTCCTCTTTGGAAAAGGACACATTAAACCAGGGCCCATTCTAATGAGCTCATTTTAATTTAATTACTTCTTTAAAGATGCTATTTCCAAAGACAGTCACATTCTGAGGTCCTAGGGGTTAAGACTTAAAGTTTAAGTCTTAAAGTTTAAGACTTTAAGTTAAGTCTTAACTTAAGTTGGGGGGGTGGGGCAAAATTCGGCCCATTACATCTATTACTTAAGCAATTTAAGATCTTGTATATCCAGCAATCAACACATGAATAAAGAAACTGTGGTATGTGTGGAATACTAGTCAGCCTTAAAGACAGGAAGATTTAGTCAGTGTGACAACATAGATGGGCCAGGACGACGTTATGTTAAGTGAAATGTCAGGTTAAGAAAGTCCAGTACAACTTTTATGTGGAATCTGAAACAATCAAACTCAAAAGTGCAAAGCGAAGAACGGTGGTTAGCAGAGTCTGGGATGGGAGATGCTGGTGAAGGGCCCAGGGTTTCAGTCAGCCAGGAACCAATATGTGAATGAGCTTGATTTGATCCTTCTACCCTGTACACCTGCGTCTCGGTCACGGCCTCGCTCTGTGACGCTCCCATGCACCGAGGGGTGGTAGTGGGGGTGCAGGCGGTAGGACAGCCGAGCTGGGCAGCTGTGAACACAGATGACGCCCCTGCTCCCCGCTGCTCAGCTCCGCGGCTCACCCGCCTGACCCGGCTCCTCGCCGGCCTCCGCCGTCAGGTCCGCAACCCAGAGCCTGCACACGTCCGGCAGGAACCGCCAGCCCCCTGTGCTGCCCCCGCACTCCCACAGTGACCAGTTGCTCACTGGGAGCTCCAGGGGACCCGCGCCCAGACCCGGGCTGCAGCCACCCCTGCTCTTTGGGCCGACAGCAAGCTCCTTGGTGAAGGGGCTCCGACGGGCCGCGGCGCCCCCCACAGGCCTGGAGGGGAACAGCTCCAGCGTCCACTTCCGGGAGACTCACATCAGCCGAGGCACCTCCTGTTCTTACAGTTGTCTGATGCCCATGGTATTAGTTTTATCAACAGACTTGTAGAAATCTTTTCATGAGCCCTGTCTATTCTGTGAGTGTTGATTTTGTTAAAAGTAGATTGTATTAATCGAAAATCCATGTAATTGGCCACAGGTAAACTGTAAACACTGCGAACCGCTAACAGCAAACAGAGCTGTGAGGGTGTCCAACCCCCCTCCTCACCTTTATCAAATTCTTGATAGACCCTCCGTGATATGGTGGTTGTCCCATCCTTGGGGAGCAAAAGTGCCAGTTAAATCTCTATTGACATTACCATAATTAATTTTTTGATGTCGGTCTGATTCATTAAGACACACATTTCCAGCATTGTCTGCAGCATGTACTAAGGAGATCCTAAGAACAAAGCAGGTCTGCAGAACGAGAGTTGAGCACCCTTCTCTGGCCACGTCTCTTTAAGTGGCCAAAGATTAATTTTCAGGAAGTAACTACTTGCTCCCAGATCACAGGACTATTCCACCTAACCTTTTTTCTATCCAAAGATGATTACCCATTATATTTTCAAATTGTGGAACTGAAACCTCGTTCATTGTGGCGGGAGCAAAACTGAGGTTCTTGTGGAAGTCAAATAAAGATCTCTGCTCTGTGAGAGCTCACACTGTGCGATGTTGGGGAGTCACACACCCAACACCCAGTACAAGAAAATCTGCCCCCAGCTGGCAGGGAGGGCCCGCGATGTAAACCGACCTAGACACAGCCGGCTGCTCGTATCGGGGTCTCCAAGCAGAGCTCTCTGCACCAATGTTTCAACATGGAGTAGAGACAGGGACAAGTAAGATCCGTAAAAGGAAAACGTGGGTCCGTCTAAATATGTCCATATGCCTGGAAATCTGACATTAAGCTCATCATAGGCAGTTGATAAATATGTGTTTATTTGAATAGATGGGCTGAAGAAAAGATTTATTTTTATTTTTATTGGGTGGAGGATTATCATTACCCACGCGGTATACTACCTCAACACCTGTCATTAAGTTCCTGCAGATCTAGATAAGGCTCTTACCCATGGCTTGGCTTTTGTTTTTGCTTGTTTTGTGAGGATTTTATTGCTTTTAATTTAATTTTAATTTTTTATTAAATCATAGCTGTGTACATTAATGTATTTATGTTTATGACCCCAGAACAGTGATGTTATTCTATATACGAAATATATAAAAATATATACATATACGCATATAATATATATATATATATACATAAAATATGCACAGTGTGCAAATACACTGTCTATATTTACACATGTATATTTTATTACACACACATCCACACACGCACACATAATGTGAAATGATTGCTTTTGAACGGCCCACCTGAGCCAGTTGTCTGCAGGCTCTTCCCTGGCCACCTATAACTGGTTCTCTCTGTCACTATTTACAGCTCCTCTGGCTCTGGCTACTTTTCCAGGTTCTGGCTTCTGGCTTTCTCTAACCTCTCATTCCCGCCTGTCTCTTAGCACTCTGATCTCTGCTTCCAGGATCTTTGCTTCCCAGGGCCTCCCAGGTCTTTTATTACTGTGACTTTTAAGCTCAGTGACCAAACTGATCTTTCTTCCAAACAACCATCTTCCTGTCACCTCTCCTTCCCTAACCTTCATTTGTGTTCCTTGGGTGGAACTATGTCATGAACACTGGAGATTTTCTTTGAAAGTAGTGATGCTTGCTAATGTGAAATGCTTCTCTGGGAACAGAGACTGACAGGCATAGCACAACTAAAGAATCCTCGTGCAAGGTAAAAATAAAATGCAGTGTGGCTTTCTATTCTCTGTACTTTGAAGAAATGTTGTTGTTTGGTAGCCATCTGAGCAGCTATTTTGAGTGTTATCACTAGGCGGGTTCTGGGAGGAATACCAAGCAAGTTGCTCACTGCTCAGTGACCTGCAGGAAGAGTGGTGTAATTGGGCATACACAATAATACCGGGAAAGATAACGGGTAGAAAGTGCGTGTGGGCACTACCAATGTAGCAGGACCAAGAGGCTCGCTAAGAATCCCAAAGACCAAAAATAAATGTTTTACCTCAGGCTGGTTTGGTTTCACTCCTCAAGAACTGCAATTATCTTGGGAGAGTGTTCATATGCTAGAAAAAGCCAGTGGGATAGATTCTAAAACCTTTTATCTATCACATTTCAAAAAGAGGTAAAGAAAGGTGTTTCTTTTAAAATGTATGCATTCAAATATTTGCTCTTCCAACAATTTATACTACTTGTTTTCCCCATGTGCTTTCCATACATATCTCACTTTAAAATAAAATTCAAGGAAGGTGACCTTCAAATATATTATCTTTGTTATTTTTAGGAGTATTACATTTGAAAATATTTGGACAACCCAGTCCATAGTTCATGTGAATCACTCACAATTTATCTTTTTTTTTTTTTTTTTTATTTGCTATTGAAGAGAGTGTTGTCTTCCATACTGACTCCTTAGTCAATGATGTTTGCAAAGGAAATGGAGAAACTTTTTGTTATAATTTGAGATGTGGACGTGTTTTAGCTACCACATTTCTGAAGTAATTATCCCTTTCTTTTGACAAAACATAATACTTTTATATGGGTTACCTATGGTTGTGCAGAAAATGATCCTAAATTTTAGTGGCTTAAAAGAACAATTCATTCTTATCCGTCCTAGTCTGCAGGTTCACTGAGCAGCTCGCTCTCTGTCTCTCATGTTCCAGACAGATGGTAGCTGAAGTTGACTGGGGTGAGTATCCAAGACGGCTCACTCACAGGGCTTGCAGTGTAGTGCTGCTGTTCACTGAGAGTTTCTCTAAGACTGTTGAATAGAGCACATATGTGTGGACTTTGTATGTACCTCGGGCTTTAAATAACACGAGTTCTTGATTTTAATTAGACAAGAGACAGAAATGAAGGTCATTTGTACTAAAAAAGAAAAAGTAAAATTATCCTTGTATGCAGACAGTTTGGTCTTATATTCAGAAAAGCCTAAATACTCCACAAAAAATACTAGAACTAATAAACAAATTCAGTAAAGTTTCAGGATACAAAATCAACATACAAAAATCAGTAACATTTTATGTCACCAATCTGAAAAAGAAACCAAGAAAATAACCCCATTTATGATAGTTACAAATAAAATATCTGGAAATAAACTTAAGCAAAAAACTGAAAGCTATTTACTATGAAAATTAGAAAACACTGATGAAAGAAATTAAAGAGGATGTTTATGAATTGAAAGAGTCAATATTATTAAAATGTACATACTATGAAAAGTTATCTGCAGATTCAATGCAATCGCTATCAAAAACCTAATGACATTTTTCACACAAATAGAAAAAATAATTCTAAAATTTGTATGGACCCACAAAAGACCTAGAATAGCCAAAAACAACACTGAGTAAAAAGAATAAACATGAAAGCGTCACATTACCTAACTTCAAATTATACTACAAATCTGTAGTAACCAAAACAGCATGGTACTGAGATAAAAAACAGACATATAGAGAATTGGAATAAAATAGAGAATCCAGAAATACATCCACACATTTACAGTCAATTCATTTTTGGCCAGGGCATCAAGAACATATATGTGGGTAATTATGAAAGTTTTGAGAAACTTAAAATCAACATCAATGAAAACAGATGAAGCCTTCCCAGCAACACTGATAGGCTGAGCAAGCTGAAACTTGACAGGGTGAATCAGAAAAGACCTTGCTGTGGACTGCGTTTCTTGGAAGTGAAATAATGGACCATAACACAGTCTGTCTCAAAACCGTCATAATGACCCAGCGTTTGGGAGAAGACAGTCACTTCAATAAATGGTGGTAAAGAAACCGGATATCTACACACAGAATAAGGATTCTCCTTTTATATATTCCAATAGACACAAGGACTTTTTTCGGTGCTAGGTATGCTGCCCCACAGCACCTGAGTGCCTGTCAGTGTAGACAAGAACTTGGTTCTAAGAAATTAACAAAACTGGCCTGCTTCTAATAGAGTGAACCCCAATGTGATTTTTAAAGAAACTTATGAAATTTGTAAAGGAATTTTACTTGATGTCTTGAATTGAAAAAGACAGAGTTAGCTGAAGATGTCTTCTAGGAAAGGAAGCAAGCTGAGAAAGCTACAAATATGGATCAAAATTCCAGAGGGCAGAGCCCAGAGCATACAGAATATCACTCCCAGGGAACAGAAAGAGGCCTTAATTCACAGGCAAGTCAGCATGTGCCTTCGCATTTCCGAAACGCTGCGATCAGAGACTGCTGCACACTGCCTGTTCCACACTCTCCCACTTTTTGCACTGGATAGTTCATTGCATTTATCTTATTCTTGCATTAGCATTGTGTGGCCAGAGTGAGAGAGGCAGATTACTTGTCTTTTTAGTACAGTGCACACTGTCTGGATGAAAGGCACACTTACAACTTTGACTCAATTTGTACAAAAACAAAGTATGTAAACAAAACGTGTACCCCCTAATATTCTGAAATTTTAAAAAAACTAAAAATATTGTAATTGCTCACAGAAAAAAATTTATGCATTTCACATATGAAAATTTCACTATAATTATTAAAAAGTTAAATGTTTAAAAAGGTAAATAAATTACTCATAGATTAAAAGAAAAATTTCATGAGTCTCCTGGAGAGTAATTACACTTAATAAATCTCTTTTATTCCTGTACCTGATTTAGATGGTCAGCTCCCAGACTTTTGAGATAATGACATATTGAAATGAGAATCTGGATCTTGAAACAGGGATGAGTGTATTTTGCATGTGGGAGAGAAATTAATTCTAAAAGCCAGAGGGTAGTGGTAGGTGGCCTTGTTCCATGAACACATGCTGTCATATCAAGATATAGAGTTGAATGCATGACTCTGAATATGGACTATCATAGAAACTTGCTAGACTAATGGAATAATGGAAATAACATTTTGGACTTTTAAAGACTAGATCATAAGGAATCTTTCAGTTTTGCTCAAGACTATTAGAATGCTTCCTCTGGGAACAATTTTTCCATTCCATGAACATGGAATATCTACATTTTTTTTGTGTCCTCTTCAATTTCTTTCATAAATGTTTTACAGTTTTCCTGATCAAAATCTTTAACTTCTTTGCTTAAAGTTCATTTCTAGATATTTTATTTTGTTTTTAACTATCATAAATGGGGTTACTTTCTTGGCTCCTATTCAGATGGTGAGCTGTTGGCAGAAAGAAATGTCACTTATTTTTGGATGTTGATTTTGTATCCTGTAACTTTACTAAATTTGTTTATCAGTCCTAACAGTTTTTTTGGTTGAGTATTTAGGTTTTTCTGAATATAAGATATATTTTCTGCACATAAGGATAATTTGAACTGCTTCCTTTCCAATTTGGCTGAATTGCGATTATTTCTCCTGTCTAAACACTGTAGCTAGAACTTCAAGTACTATGTTGAATGTAAGTGGTAGAAGAGGGCATCCTTGTCTTATTTCAGTTCTTAAAGGAAAGATACTAATGTCTTGCTGTTCAGTGTAACATTAGCTACGTGTTTGTTGTACATGATCTTTATCCTGTTATGGTATGTTCCTTCTGTACATATTTTTGCTGAGACTTATTATGATGAAGGGATGTTGAATTTCATTGAGGCTTTTTAGCTTCTATTGAAAGTATTATATGGTTTTTACTCTTCATTCTGCTGATGTGATATATTATGATTTCTGACATGCATGTACTGAATCATCTTTGGATTTCCGAGATGATCTCACTTGGTCATGATGATTTTTTTAATGTGCTGTTAAATGTGGCTCACTACCATTTTGTTGAGAAGTTTTGTTGATCAGAGATATCAGCCTATTGTTATCTTTTTCTGTTATTTCTTTGTCTGGTTTTGATATCAGTGTCATCCTAGACTCATAGAATGAGTTTAAAACTATTTCTTCTTCCTCAATTTTTTGGAATAGTTTGAATAATATTGGTATTGGTTCTTCTTTAAATGTTTGGTAACATTCATCAGTGAAGCCATTGGGTCCTGGGCTTTCCTTGGATGGGAGAGTTTTTATTACTGTTTCTATTTCATTATTTGTTATTGATCTATTAAGTTTTTGTATTTTGTTATGACTCAATCTTATTAGGTTGTATGTATCTAGGAATTTATCCATGTACAAAAATAAAATCAAAATAGATTAAAGACTTAATTATAAAACCTAAAAACATAAAACTACTAGTAGAAGAAAACATTGTGGATATAATCCAAGACATTGTTCTATGCAAAGATTTCTTTATTCAGACCTTAAAAGGCAATCAAAGAAAATAGGGATAAATGTGATCATATTAAGCTAAGAACCCTCTGCACAGCAAAGGAAACAATAAACAAAGTGAAGAGACACATACAAAATAGAAAGATAAATTGCGAATTCCTCAATAGACAAGGAATAACCAGAATAAGTAAGGAACTCAAACAAATGGAAGAGCAAAAATATAAATAATCCAGATAAAAGTGGACAAAAGATCTGAATAGTAATTTTTCAAAAGAAGACATACAAATGGCTAATAGTATATGAAAAACTACTCATCATTGTTAATTACTAGAAAATGCAAATCAAAACCACAATGAGATATAATCTCACCCCAGTTGTGGTGGTTTTTATCAAAAAGTCAGAAAGTAGCAAATACTGTCATGGCTGCGGAGAAAGGGGAACACTCACACACTGTCTTGGGAAATGTAAATTAGTATAGCCATTATGAAAAACAGCCTGGGACTTGCTCAAAAATCTAAAGATAGTAATATCACATAATTCAACAGTCCTACTGCTGGGAATATATCTAAAAGAAAGAAAATCAGTATGTGTGTACATGTATAAAGAAGAAATATCTACATTCCCAAGTCTATTGCAATATTCACAATAGCCAAGATATGTAATCAAATAAGTATCCATCAGTGGATAAATGGATAAATAAAACATTGTAAGTGTAAACAATGAAATACTGTTTGGTCATAAGAAAGAAAGAAATGCCATCATTTACAACATAGGTGGGTTGGAGGACATTATATACTAAGTGCAAGAAGCCAGGCACAGAAAGGCAAGGTCTCATGTTCTCACTCATGTGGAAGCTAAAAAAATGGATCTGCTGAAGACAGAGAGGAGGATGTTGGTTACTGTAGGCTGGGAGAAGCAGCAGGGAGGTAGGGATGAAGCAGGTTTGGCTAACGGCTATAAAAATAGAGTTATAGAGAGAATGAATAAGATCTAGTGCTAAGTAGCACAGCAGGGTAACTATAGTTAACACGATTTATTGAACATTCCAAAATGACTAGGAGAGTGGAATTGGAATGTCCCTAACACACAGAAACACTAAATGTTTAAAGTGGGGGATGTCCCAATTGCCCTGATTTGATCATTACACAATGCATGCTTGTATCAAAATATCACAAAAACGTATATGGATAAAGCACACATAAAATTTTAAAACATTTTCCCTACTCACCTGATCAGGCCTCCAGCAACTTTTTCCTTTATCTGAATATAAAGATAACAACAAAATGAAGACATGTTGATGAGATTAAGGACATGAAAGGCAACAGGACAACAGCTCTGATGGCCATTCCAGAAGAAGAATTCAAAAATTGTTTGAAGCTTAGACAAGGCACTGGTATTGGTGCCTTGTCTATGCTTCAAAGGGGAGGATTTCAAAGGTGACTGTAGCGATGGTATTCAGCAATGAGATATGTAGCACTTTTTCTAGGATGTTTGCAAACTTAATTGTCAGGACTTCCAAGAGGAAGGAAGCAGAAACTCCCAGACCAGGCAAAGTCAATGTCCAGAATTCTCACATCATTATCTGCTGCATTTCATCATGCAATACAACCACAGAGCCCACCACTATCAGAGAAGTGGAGAAACAGACTCTGCTCTTTGGGTGGAAGGATGCCAAAGTGTCAGTGGAGAATAGGGGGTGAGGTGGGGGTGGAACTGTGAGCCTCTGAAAAGCAAAGTCTGCCACTCTCTCAGGTGGTTTTGCCAAAATCTTCGCTGTATAGTGCCTCCTAACAGTATTCCTCCTACCAGTCCACCTCATTCAGTATAACTAAAAATTCATATCTTATCCCAATTAACATAAAATTAGCTTTTCATAAAAATTGTTACCCTGAGAATATTACTTTTAAGAATAAAATTTAGATGTTAAAAGTAGGCTTTGTCCTCCATCCAAAATTTTGTCATCTGTAATTCCTCTCAAATGTGGAGAGCGTAGGATTAGTTCAAGTTGAGAAATGAGACGAGATGAGTTCAAGTTGTCCCCTGATCCTTATAAGATGTATACCATGCTATCCTGAGAGGTCAAACAGTATTTACAAGCTTCTGTATGAAAAGAGAGATCTGATAGCTTTTAGATAAAATTTGGCCATCTGCATTTATTTCTGAAGAAACTCTAACAATCAGGAGATTGCCAAGTAATCTGTGAAATGCACAGTATTCGGCATATATCTACATATATTATTGTAACTTCACATCATGATTTTTAGTTTTTCTCAGCTTGCAATTTTAAGAATAATTTATTTAAACAATAGTATAAACTTAATATAGAAACAAAACATAATTTGGGATTGAGAGAGGATGTTACTATGAAGTGGACACAAGTCTGTGAACACGTCATTCTTGTTTGAACTATAAATTTTCTGGTAATATTTTACAACAACCAAAGAATAAAAGAAATTTTGTTTTAAGCTTTTGTCTCTTAATCCTATTGGTCAAGACTCATTCATACATGTTCCAATGTCCAAATAGAATATACTATTTTCTTTATTTTATTCTAACTACTCCTATATTATAAGGTTTTTTTGGCCACTTTCTTTTAAAACTGCATTTTTGATTTTAGTAAAGAAAATCAGAATGTGTAAGAAGTATTGATTGGGATTTTCTTTCCACCATGACATCCATCAATAAGAATAATGATTAATATTTTAGTTGTAAGTATGTTAGACTAATAGGCTTACCATCTAGAAGCAAATCTAATTTTATTTGGTCCAGTAAAATACCAGGCTATGGTAATTCTAGGAAATAAAACCTTACAGAGAATTCAGTAGCTTGTGGGACTCACAACAAATATGGGAATAAGAGTGCAGATGGTTAAGTGTATAGGTGTAAGTGGAGGACTCTAGAACCTGGGGAACGCAATGTCAGAAATTCTTCCATGTTCTGTATTGAGTTAGGAGTATTACTTTCGTAGGCTTTCCTCCTTGTCCTCCCACTTCTCCTACTCCAATTCTTTCTTTTAACTTGTTTGGAAGGCTTTTATAGCTTTAAAAAATTTCTTTAACAACAGATTTATTAAAGTATATTCACATATGTAAAATTTTTTCTATTTAAAGTGAAAAAATTACTGAGAGTTTTGACATTTGGCATGTGACATTTCCATGAAACCATCACCACTATGAAAATAGTGAGCGCTGCATCCCTACAACACATTTTCTCACATACCTTTGTAAGCTTGCCAATACCTCACCCACCCTGCCATCCATCCCCAGGCAAGCATTTATCTGCTGTCCCCAGAGACAAGAATCCACATTCTCTAGCATTTCATAACAATGGAAACATTTAGGATGTATTCCTTTTTGTCTGGCTTCTGTTACTCATAATAAATTATTTCGATTTTCTTTTAAAATATTGAGTATATCAATAGTTTATTACCTTTTAGTAATAAGTAGTATTTTGTTGTATATATCTGCCACAATTTTTTAATCTATGCACCTGCTCAAGAATATTCAAGTTGTCCAGATTTGGGCTATTAACAAATAGAGCTGTTATACATAATTACATATGAATATTTATAAGAACACACACCTTCATTTCTTTTGGGTAAATATCAGAATGATAAGGTAAGATAATGTTTATCTTTTAAAAAAAGGGTCAAATTGTCTTTCAAAGTATTTGCAGCATTTCACATTCCCATCAGTAGCATATTAGGGTTCTAGCTACTTCACATTCTCACCAACATTTAATGTGAAAATTTCATTTTAGTCATCGTAATATGCGTATTATAGTAATAGCATATGTGGGTTTTCTTCAGAGACTAATGATGTTGAATACGGTTTTCTGTATTTGCTATTCATATATCCTTTTAGATGTATCATTTGTTCAAATATTTGGCCTATTTTACTTGAGACTACTCCTTTTAAGAATTAATAATTAATTCAAATTGATCAATAACTATTATATGTATTTATCTGGTAAAGTGTGTTATTTTAATACATGTATACATTGTGTAATGATCAAATCAAAGTAATTATGATATCCATCATTTTTAACACATCATTTAGTGGTGATAACATTCAAAATCTTCTCTTATAGGTTTCTTGAAATATGCACTGTGTTGTTATATTAACACGTAATATGTGCTATAGTCACACTACTTTGAAGTAGAACATCAGAACTTATTCTTCCTAAGTGTAACTTTGTACCTGGTTTATTGGGGACTATTTTTATGGTTGAGTTTTGAAAGTTCTTTATATATTTTGGATAAATGCTGTGTAAATATTTTCTCCCAGTCTGCAGCTTGGCTTAACATTTTCTTAACAGTGTCTTTTAAAAATCAGAAGATTTTAACTTTGATGAAGTCCAAGTTATCAACTTTTCTTTAAATACTTTTGATATTGTTTCTAAGAAATTATTGTTCAAACTAAAGACACAAAGATTTTCTCTAGAAGTCTTAGGTTTTTCCTTTATGTTGGTGATTCATATCCGTGGTAATATTTTATGTAGTTTAATTTACTTCTCAGAATTTTTTTGAGTATAGATGTACAATTATTGTGATACCATATCTTGAGAAGACTATACTTTTATTCCCACTCAATTTATCTGAACCTTTGTCAAAACACAATATCTAGACTATTTATTCAGGTCCATTGATCTACTTGTCCATCTGTGTGCCAAGAAAATACACTGCTTGATCACAGTAGCTTTATCATAAATGTTAAAGCCAGACAGTGTTAGTCCTCCAACTTTTCTTCTCTTAAAAAGATATTTTGGATATTCAAAGTAATTTGCATTTCCACATGAAATTTAGAATCAGCTTGTCGATTTTTACTTTATTATATAAACCTTACATTGGTAACTTTATTTCTCTCCCTCAGTCTTAGTGCTGCAGTTGCCACTCATCTTACTTTTAAATATATTATAATTGATGCATTACATTATCATTGTTATTTTTTTAAACAGTTATCTTTTAAAGATAAGAGGAGAAATCCTATATGTTTACTCTTGTAGTTTTCCAGGTGCTCTTCATGACTTTTGAAGAACCACACTTCCATCTGGTGTTATTATAACATTCCTTGGACAGAAGGTCTACTGGTGATGTATTCTTCCAGGTTTTGTATTGTGGAAAACATTATTTTGCCTTCACTTTTGAAAGGCATTTTTGAGCAATATTTAACAGTAGGTCATAAGTTTGTTTCTTTCATTACTTTAAAGCTGGTGTTCCTTCTTTCTTCTCGTTCTCATTGTTTCCATCACTTTCGTTTTTCTGTGTATGAAGTCTCTTTCTTTTTCTAGCTTCTGTTAAGATTTACTTTTTTCTCATTGGTTTTAGACAATGTGATATGGTGTCATTTTCTTTATCTTACTTGTGCTTGTGTTTGTGTGTGGGTTAGTAGTGTCTACCAAATTTGGAAAAAAAATTTTATTATTTATTTAATTTTGTTTTAATTTTTATTTTTACATATACATGTGCTTATTAGGTTTCCATTTTTGCCTTCACAAAATTAAAAAGGCTTAAAATTTAATAACAATAACAATGTTTGAGATAAGGACTAAAAACAAAAACCTCATAAAGAACAAATGAACATAAATACATTCAGGAAAGAAATCAGATAATTGCTGCATTAAAATATTAAGCAATAATAATAATAATTAAAAGAAAGTAACATTCACATTGTCAAATAAGAGTATGTCTATTATAGAATGCTTTGACTCTGAGATTCAGTATGGAGTCATCGGTTAACTTCTTTTTATTTATTTTTTTAACCCTCAAAAAGTAGACAACTAATATTTATAAATAAAAGTAAAAGATAATTTCAAAAAACAGATCATGCCAAATCTTATAAGCAATAGAACAAGAAGAAATACTTCAAAATCATTCTACTTGATCTGGGTACACCTGATATTAAAACTGGAGAAAATATATTATAATAAAGGGGAAATTACAAAAAGAAAAAAAACATAAATTTTAAAATAAATAAATAAATAATCTTTAAAAAATAAAAATAAAAAATAAAGGGGAAATTATGAACATATGTCACTTATAAATGAGGATGCAATATCCTAAACAACATATTACCAAGTTGAATTAAAAATTAATGTTTAACTAATGTACTTTGGTCAAAATTAAATCCAATTTATGTGAGAATTAGTCACTGTTTTCTTTTCTTGTTTTTTTTTTTTTTTTTTTTTTTTTTTTATTTTTATTCTTTTACTTTTAATAAACCCCACCCAAAATATAAGTAATGTAAACCCAAACCCCAAGCACAAAAAAATAAAAAAATTTAAAAAAAAAAAAAATTAA
>CAUYPK010020712.1:0-12827 GCA_963574355.1 Loris lydekkerianus | reverse complement strand
TAAGAGTGGCTCACATAACAAAATCCCCAAACTACAGATGTTGGTGTGGATGTGGAGAAAAGGGAACATTTCTGCACTGCTGGTGGAAGTGCAAGCTAATACATCCCTTTTGGAAAGAAGTATGGAAAATACTCAGGGATCTAAAAGAAGACCTGTCATTTTATCCTTGAATTCCTCTACTAGGTGTATATCCAAAGACCAAAAATCAGTTTAGAACAACTATATTTGCACCTGATTCTTTATTGCACCTCAATTCATAATAGCCAAGTCATGGAAGAAGCCCAAGTGCCCTTCGACCGATGAATGGATTAATAAATTGTGGTATATGTATGCCATAGAATACTATGCAGCCTTTAAAAAAGATGGAGACTTTACCTCTTTTATGTTTACATGGATGGAGCTGGAACATATCCTACCTAGTAAAGTATCTCAAGAATGGAAGAAAAAATATCCAATGTACTCAGTACTATTATGAAACCAATTTATAATCACTCACACTTTCATATGAAGAATAGATCACAACTGTGGCCCAAGATGAAGGAGGAAGGAGGGGAGGGGGAAGGTCACATTGAGGGAGGGTGAATGGTGGGATCACACCTATGGTGCATAATGCAAGAGTACATGTGGGATCTATTAGTATAGAGTATAAATGTCTGAACATAATAATTAAGTAAATGAGATAAGGTATGTATTGACCAGTGTGATGTAAGCATTCCTAATTCTATATGAAGTCAACACATTGTACCCTATAAATGCATTAATGTATACATGATCTCTGTATTTATGATTTAATTAAAAAAAAGAAAAGAAAAAAAAAGAACAGAGATAAAATACAAATACACATATTGGGTAGGGTGGTGGGGAGAAGGGTATCAACTAGTTAATAATAGGTGCAAAAATATACTTAATTCAATAGAATTAAAAATATTTGATAGCACCACAAAATTATTATAATTAGCAGAAAGTTAAAGTGTACTTTAAAATATCTAAAAGAATAGAACTGGAATGTTCCTAACAGAGAAATGATAATGCTCGAGGTGATGGAGACCCTAATTACCCTGATTTGATCAACTAACATTATATGTTTGTATAAAATATAACATACACCCTATAAAAATTAATATATGCAATTATTATATACCTGTAATAATTAAAAATAAAAAGCTAAAAAATATATAAAATACAAATAAAGAAAAATAAATCCAATCATCTCAAGTAGTGCTGAGTGCCATAAACATCAGGGTGCTAAAACCTATTCACACTGTTCCATGAGACCCAATCATGTGCACCTTGTCCTAACAACATCACTCTGAGTGTATAATGATGGTATCTTTTGATTGGCCATTGTGGGTGTATTTATATTATGGGCATTGCTAATGCCACATATGGAGGATTCCCCCACTCCCTGGAAAGCCCCACTGTTAAATATTTACCAGCACATCA
Organism: Loris lydekkerianus; assembly: GCA_963574355.1. Taxonomy (NCBI): domain Eukaryota; kingdom Metazoa; phylum Chordata; class Mammalia; order Primates; family Lorisidae; genus Loris; species Loris lydekkerianus. Next base: position 11,384 of record CAUYPK010020712.1, on the reverse strand, counting down.
CAAAGTCCACAGAGAGAATAAAATAGGAAATTGTGAAGAAATACATGGCAGAGGAGGAGGCTCCATTAGAAAGGTCAGGAACAAAGTCACATTGTATTTCGGAGAATTTTTTTTTTAATAACAAATATGGGCTGTACTTGATATATACTTACAAGGATAGGACACAGAAAGTGGGATAGAGTTAGAAGAAGGAGATGTTCATGTTATTTTTTAGAAGTTCACAAAATAATTAGAAAATAGGAGGATTGAATTAATTTAAAATGGTGTATTGACCAGAATAAATGATATCATAGATTTGTGTTTGTTCAAAGAAAGCCAAGTCTGAACTTTGAAGACATTCTGAGGCAGTTTCTGTTTATTCTCAGATGAAACTTGGAAATACTTACTTTCTTGCATTTAGGTAATGGAATGTTTTTTTCTTTGAGCAGGGAGAATCACTTTTTGCCATTTTGAATCAGTATTTCCAATCGAGTAGACCAAGGTCATCCAAGGAATGTCACAGATAATATAAGAAAGAAGTGGGACGTGATGATTTAATGGGGTGTCTAAGTTGGTGGCACATCCTAGAACAGTGAAGAGACAGCACAGCCACCTTGATCCTTGGAAAGGACACTAGGGACGGCCACACCTTGTTTGTCTGAGACTCTAGCTTCATTTAAAATATAGTTTAAAAGACTTTTTCTTGAAAAGCACATCTATTCCTGACTTTTATTTCTTTAAATCCAGCTTAATTTACTCTATGCAGCAGTATAATTTCTCTCCAATTTTCGTACCATGGAATTAATTAAGGATATTAGGGAGAAACAGATGAAAAGGCCATATTTAAATTCTTCCCAGATCCTTAAACAGTACAGTAATTAATGCTAATAAAAGAATTTACGCTGGCATGCCGGAAAATATGCATGTCAGAAATTAGCAGGTCTAAGAGCTAAATGTACCATTGGCATGGACAGCATATTCAGAGGAGAATTCCAAACTCTCACTGATTTTTATCCTCCAATGCTTTAATTTGAAGCAAAATTTGCTACATTTGTAATTAGTTTACATTTAAATATGATCTTTCTGGGCCCAGTCTAAAACACAAAGTACCTTTTTCTCAAAACTAATGAGGGAGATCAAATTACACTCCTCTAACATTGAATTCCTCACTCTCACCTTCTCTGGTTTCCTGTTTGGGGGCCTAGGTGAGCTCTTACACCTTCGCCCCACAGGTGGACCTTTCTGGTCCTTGCAATCTCCTTATGCCATCCTGCCTATCTGTGTAGCTGTGCAAGGTGGATCAACTTCTAAAAATTCAGTCTCTGAGAAGCTTTCTCTTTCAACATTTACTCACATAATAAATCCAATTACGACTGTATTATAACCTCAAGCCTTTAATTAGAAGGGGGGAAATCAAGCGAATGAAGATGGTCTGAATTCTGAATCAATATCTCAAAGTTCCTGTTACCTGGGCATTACGTAGATCAATTGTGGCTAATGTAGCTGAATAAACACTTTTACCTAGACCTTAAATAAAAACAATCCCTAAAAGTGGAGAGAGGAAGCAAATCCCTGCCACCTTTATCTAGATAAGATAAGCAAATATACTAGCCTCTTAAATCTTTCATATATTCTTTTGTAAACATTTTTGTTTGGGAATTTTAAGCATAAGACAATGTATATGGAAAACAATTCAAAGGGTATTGTATTGCAAAAACCCACTCAACTCAAGTAATTGATGTCAACAAGGACATTTTTGGTCATATTTGTGTGTGTGTATGCACATGTTTTTAAAACTCAAATAGAATTATACATCATATTTTGTATCTGGATTTTGTTTTAGTAATATCATATTTACATCTATCTATCTAGATATATATAATCCTTAAATAGTTAATGAAATTCCATCAAAATAGTTGCATATTGGTGTTCTTTCAGGTTGTTTCTAGGTTTTTGCTGTCTCAAATGAAAATTTTTCTTGTTTATGTCATCTTTATAAGCATGAATTATACTCAGTTACCGCCTTGTTTTTATAACCCATTGCTAATGTGGTTGTTTTCAACAATATGCTTCCACATTGTAATGTCCATGACTATTGACTTTCTGCGTCATTGTGTGGATTCTGTTCATGCCGGTGGATGCCACTTATCTACAGAAGTGTCAGATTTACTTGAATTCCTAAAACACTAAGTGATTTCAGAAACCAGTGGCCACAGACCAATGGCCATTTTTGTAGCCATCAAATATGTAGCATCATGCACTATTCGGCAATTCAGTGAGTCAATGATTTAATTATCGTAATTTTCTACTAAGAAGTGTATGTCTAAAGCAAGATAAAAATTAAAACTCCAAATATCCCCTTAATTTTACTTTACTTAAATTTTAATGTATTTATTTAAAAACTTTTAAAAAGGCCAGTGTGGTGGCTCACACCTGTAATCCTAGCACTCTGGGAGGCCGAGGTGGGTGGATCACTTGAGCTCATTCAAGACCAGCTTGAGCTAGAGCAAGACCCCATCTCTAAAAAAGTAAATGAATAAAAAATAAAATAGCCAGGCCAGGCACCTGTAGTCAGACTACTCGAGAGGCTAAGGCAAGAGGATCACTTGAGCCCAAGAATTTGAGGTTGCTTATGATGCCACGGCACTCTACTGAAGGTGACAAAGTATGATTCTGTCTCCAAAATAAATAAATAAATAAATAAATAAAAACTTTTAAACAAACATTTTTAATTGACACAAAATTGAATGCATTTTCTCTGTACAGCATGATGTTTTCAAGTATATAGAATATGGAATGTTTAAATATAGCTAATTAATATACTTCTTACCTCACATGGTTATCATTCTAGAGGGAAGAACACTTTGCATTCACTCTGTTAGCATTTTTCAAGAACACAGGGTATTATTAACTGTAGTAATCATATTACATAATAGATCCCTTTTAAAACATTTTATTGAATATTTTATTTCCACCAAATGAAGTAATATAGGAACACAATGAAAATATAAAGGGAAACTATGAAGAGATTTGTTTAATTTTCAAATAAAATGGCACATTAATTAGTTGGATACAAATCTGGGTAAAAATTAAAATACTATTTTTTTAGTAAATTTTATTAATAGCAATCTAAATAATAGTTTATTAAAAGCCAGTGCGTGTGGTGCTCTCTGCTGCCGTTGACTTTATTGCATCTACAGTCAGTATCAAATTTATAGTTACACACTGTCATGAAAATAATTTATCTCAAAACACTAATAGCATTTTCTTAATAATTTGTTTGTTTTCTACATTAGGGGTGTGTGTGTACATGCATAAATAGTCATTCTTGAAGCTCTATACTTAATCTAGTTGTGAACTCTGCAAATAACTTGTTGGCAGAGAAAATATAAAAAAGATGCATGCAGAACATAAACGAAAGTTATTTTACAGTTCAGTTAGAAACCATGGCATCAGCTAATGTGCTTGGTTTCCCTGTCTTTACTAAAGAGGACAGAGTCCTCCCAGGAGTAGAGTGGGTGGCTGTGTATAATCAGCAATACATAGGGGACAGTGACCACCTTCACCGGCTCTTTCCTTTCTTTCCTCTAACGCTCCTTCCTTCCTTCACCATCCATAAAAAAATCTCACTGGTGCTTCTCGAAAGCTTACAGGGAAATTTAATTACCAGTGACTATGAAAGCCATTTGCTTTGGGGGAGAGAGAGAGACAGAGAGGGAAGCATGCTTCATTTACTTGATAACTTTATGTCAAGTGGCTGCTAGGTGCCACACACTGTGCTAAACACTGAAAATAAAGCGGTATTCAAAATCAATGCCTTCCTGGAATTAATGTTATCTGTAGAAATTCTTCCTTAATTAAAATAGTTATGAATGCCATTAAGGAAAGTGCGATGAGAGCTTATAATTGGTGTGGAATTATTGTGGAAAACACTTCTCCAAAGAAGTAACATTTATGGTCTCTACAGCTTGGTTCATTGGTTGGTGACCACTCAGTGACATTCTCTTCATGTCCATCATGATAGACATAAAAAAAAAAAAAAAAGTTACTTTGTTGAGTGCTTATAAGTTTGCCTATAGAAGAATTGATAGTATACAAGTAAAAAGTATCTAGTGGTCTAAGTGTGAAATTCTGCAGATTTAAGGTTTCTTAACATACCACAGCTCTCCTAAATGTCCCTGTAGATATCTCCAAATAACTATGTTCTTTTGTGAACTCCCTCAATTGTGGTAGCCTAACAATTAAGACGGGAGGTGGCTTAGGTACTACAGACTTGTAAATAAAAAACAACAATGAAATAACAAAAAGTGAGAGATTTGGCGTAGATAGAATATATCCAGGACACGATGTTCATTAGGGGAAGCTTTAGGGATTTATTCCGAAGACCTCTCTGTTCCAAGATGAGTTTTGAAATGAGGATGATATGTTTATTCAGTGGAAATGTTTTTATGACAATGAGGAAAGAGAGAGGCTGTGGAGATTTAAATGGTAGGGCTCACAATGAGTCAATTACGTCAGTTCTGTCATAATTACTATTAACTTCGATTTTGCAACTAGAGACAAAGCTTGGGGAAAAATGAAAATACCACTAAGCCTATAGAAATTTATAGTATATTAGCAAGCAGAAGAATCTTCTTCTCCTTACACTTTTATATGGACAACATTCTCACTATAGATTTTTAGTATCGCGTTGTAGTGACTGGCATTTTTATTCAGACAACTGGAAATTTAAGACAAAGATATATGCATGACATATTTTAGACATATACTTGGGATTTATCTTCTATTTTTATGCGGGATATATATGATTGTTACAGCTATTAAGAGAGAGCACTTACATTTGATGTCAGTGAAACTTTGACATTAATACATGAGATAAAATATTTAGGGAATACAAGAGATGGTAAATGAGCAGGTTAACAGTTTTGTGTTATGTGCGGCTCATAATTGTAGCTCTGTGAAGAGCTCCCACTGAGTCAATGGAAAGTGGGGGTGGAGGTGAATGCCAGGTTAATGGTTGCATTCAGCATTATTCAGGAGAAAAAGTGGAGATAAAGCTGCAGCGTTTACATTTATGCCTTTCAATTTTCCTTCATCCCCCATACTTATTATATTTTCTTCCTTTATATCCCATGATTGATTTTTTTCCCCTCTCCTGTTTCCTTTGCTTATTGAAGAGGTATACTTCATAAAATTGGCTTTTTTGACTTTCAAGGCATTTTAAAAATAAAATACTATTCATCTGTTCATTTTCAATACGCAGTTGGAAATATATTTCCATGAAAAATATTTCCAAGTAATATGGTTGAAAAACAGGTTTATGAGGAAAGAGATATTTTCCTAGATGTCTCCATAGCATACTAGGGACTGTAGTACCCCAGCAGTGCTAAGCCGGCAGGTAATTCTAATTATCATCTGACAGGTCATTTTTCTTCTTTAGTACATTTCTAACCCATTGGGATTCACTCCGCTCAATGACTATAGATGTTTTTGCCATGTAAAGAAAGAAATTTTAACTTCAAATGTGCAGCTTAAGAATTGGGTTTTCATAATCTGTATAAGTCTTCATCTTCCCAACGTGGTTTGGAGCTGTGTTATCGTGTGATCCTGTGTCACAGGTACTACTACGTTACAGATCATTAACTCTGAGTTGAAATCCTTTTTTTCAATTTGAGCCTTCAGACGACCATTAATGTTTTTTTACTTTTTGGTAAATTAAGAAAGTTAATATTTATGTACATTCAAGAGTGTCTCTATTTTATTTCTCATCTCCTTAGGATGTTTTCTTCATGCTCTTGTTCTACAATTTTCCACATCTATTTACGTCAGCTTTTATTTCTATTACTTTTATCCGTATTAATTGTCATTCAAACTTTTTACTTTCTTAAATATTTCATTGCTGAATTTGGAAAGAATTTACACCAATCCAGAGATAATAGAAGAGCGCAGTGTACACACCTGTGTATGTGTATGTGTGCATATATGAAACAACTTGCTGTGAACTGTAAAGTATCATGTTTCTTAAATACAAAAAATCCTTTTTAAAGAGGAATAAGCAAAACTGACTTTTCTTTTGTGGCTGTACCTTCCAGGGAGAGCTCTGGAAAACAAATTTCCACTAGTTAACAAATTTTATCAGAGCCTTTAGTAAAATAAATACATCAAATTTGTAAGCTTTTGACATCCTATATGTGTCTAAAATTGTCAGTACCTTGTTTATTTCACAATTTAAGTTTTTTTGTTTGTTTGTTTTTTGAGACAGAGTCTCACTATGTTAGCCTCGGTAGAGTGCCTTGGGGTCACAGTTCACAGCAACCTCAAACTCTTGGCCTTAAGTCACCCTCACTACGGTACCCCATGGCATCACAGCTCACAGCAACCTCAGGCTCTTGGGCTTAAGCGATCCTCTTGCCTCAGCTTCCCAGATAGATGAAACTACAGGTGCCTGCCAGACCAGCTATTTTTAGAGGCGGGGTCTCAATCTTGCTCAGGTTGGTCTTGAACTTCTGAGCTCAAGCAATATCCCCACCTGCAGAGTACTAGGATTATAGGTGTGAGCCACTCCACCCAGCTACAATTTAAGTATTTTGACGACAAAATCCTATTTTGATAACAAGCTTTTAAAAATTATCATTTAACTTTTATAAATTTGAAAGGCTTAATTATAAAGACTTATATAAAGACTTAAATGAAGACTTTATAAAGACTTATATAATTATATTGATTCATAGACTATTTTGGTAATTTTGAGGACTTTTTCTTTTGTCTATGTGGAAACCACAACTCATTCTTTAATTTTTCTGAATATACGAAATCCAAGTTCATTTTAAAGTTTGAACAAATTAAAACATGTGAAGATGTTTTCCTGAAATATGGTGACATGCTTATCTCCCATCAGATGAGATAGATCCTCTCAGATGAGCTATACTTTATTGTATGGAGGGAACATATGTGTGTTTTTTCAGAATGAGATACAGTTAACCTTTTTCTTCTTCTTGGCCAAAAATCACTACTTCCTAATGGATTTATTTAGTAATATTTTAGTGTTACTCATGACTTAGAAATTTTCACTTGGACACAATAGCAATCGAGTGTCAGAACTGTCGTGTAATTCTATTTATACCATCGGAACATTTAGGAGTTGAAAATACAGGAATTTTTATCAAGAAGATTTTAAGTGCAGAAGTATAAAAACAATACAGACAACTGCAGTTGATCCCCCAGCTTGATAACAGATGGGAATTTTTTGAGCTGAACACTTTCTTTCTATTATCTAGATGTAAAAGGAAAATGTCACGATGAAAACAAACGTATTTACCAAGTTCAAAGTACATGCACATAATCCTCATCTTGTACCAGAATTTTATCCAGTAGAATTCTAAAACAAACATTAAGATATAATCCCATGCCTTTTAAATTTTTCTATGGTTTTAGGCAAAATGCTTAATTCTAACAACTAATATTCAGCAGATTTCTCAATGTTGTGCCAATGCTGAGACCTGCAGAAGCTCCTTCCCCATTTGAAGAATGTACGCTGCCCATGGGTAAAACCGTGCTTGGATTTTGTTTTATTTTTTGTTTTTGTCCACAAATCTAACACATAGTAGTGAATGAATAATAAATTGATGGAAAAAAGGAAGGGGCTGAAGAAAGGAACAGATGAATTAATCAATGAATAGTGGTAAAAGCTTGTCTGATTTGGTGATAATCCTAATAAAACATATTTCTAGGTATATTTTTTTTCTTAAATTTAAATATACTAAATTTAAATTTAAATTAAATATACTAGCTGCAATACAAGGAGCTGACAGACCAATGTTACCCAAAAATGTCTGAGCCCTATTGAATTGATAACTTACCTAGTGTAAGTAACATATCACCCTCACTATTAGGGTACTTACACTGCATTTGTGTTGCAAATTACTATCTCAGATTTTGCAAATTGCAGTGAGATTGCTTCTTACTAGCATTAAATTCTAAAGTCAGGTAGTAAGGCGAAAATCATCCTTAAATCCCCCCATTACCCATAAAACTTGATTTTGGTGTCTATACTTTTACAGGGTAATTCATAAATGTATTAGAATTTGAGGAATACTGAGGTAAATTTAAGGCAAAATAAATTTAAGCCCTAGATAGTGAGCGAGTGACCCAGTTGGTCAGTGACTGTGTATTTTAGAGGTTGAGTCCCTGCTCTGAAATCAGCCTGCTGACTTGGAATCCGAGATCCATCTCTCAGTAACTGTGTGACCTTGGTGAATAGCTTAATATCTCCTACACCATTTCCACATCTATAAAATTGCATTGTAACTATACCATGGGATAGGTTGTTGTGAGAATCAAATGAGATCATCTGTGTAAACGGATTATAAGAGTGTCTGCCGGGCAGTGTGTTTGCTATTCCTCCCGACTTTATTATAACTTTAAAATTCCTAATAAAGAACAAAAGATAGATGAGAATTCTAAAATGTTTCTGTTTTCCTGAAGGATTTATTCCATTCTGTTTTAATAAATCAGCCTCTGTAAACTTAATTAATATAAATGAATTGTTTCCTGGGAGGATGTCACCTGGCACACAGTAGGTAATGTTTACTGGATTTTAATCTAAATCTTGCTTGAGCAGATCAGTGTGCACTGTTCTTGGAAAAGATATGGAGACAGCCTTGGCTGCCTGTGCCCTGTCTTTCCAGCTCCTTAGTATTTTGGGAGCCCCTACTGAACAGGAATCAGTCTTACACACTGAAGCATTAAATGCGGATTAAGTGAGGGTTATGTTCTAAATCCTGTTAAAAAATTAAGTATACCTACAGTGTAACTCAACAGGACTAAAGCCTCCTGCGTAAATCTTTTTGGCTCCTTGGCCAAAGGTCTTCCACCTGGCCACACTCCAACATCATGGCCAACCTTGGCTGGACTCCACAAAGGACTGTTTCTCTAGGTGCTCTCCCCGAAGCCCCCAGGTCCATTTCCATGCCTATACACATACTTTTTGTACTGCTGGTTAAATGTCTACCCCTTTGTCATCATCACCTCTGTGGAGCCTTTCCCTGGTATGGCCACTAGATATTGAGGGAGTCCCTGCCTCTCCTTGTATGAAGGTAAATTGCATCCTTTCCTACTAAAACAGTGGTGGCAGGTGTTTTCTTAACATACCCAGTCTAACCATTCATTCAGCAAATATTTATTCAATATTGCAGTGTTCAATATTCAACACTAGAGATTATGTGGTATACTTAAGATACTAACAGGTGAACGAGATACACTGATTTCATGACACCTATGAGCTGGCAAGGAAGAATGAAAATTATATTAATAAAAATGTGCTGCAATATATGCCACCAATGCAATTCTGTAGCTAACTTTTTTGAAATATTGGTAAGAGCAGATTTTATTCCATATAAATATGAAATATTTGTGGGCATTCGAGTATATGCTATTATGGATGACAAGTACAGTCATTTGAAAAATAGTCATTTTTGCCTATTTCTTTTCATCTGTGAAGGAAAGAGGGTCAACAAGACATTCATCTCATTCTACCAGTTGTTATACGATCTCTTTGAGGGAAATCTTTCCTTTTTTATTTTAAATTGAAAAATAAAGAAAACCCTGTTTTATAAATACTGTATCTGTATGTCATATTTAAGTAGAGGATTATTATTGTTCATCTTCTTTCTTTATGTGAACAAGTCAAATTCCTGTGAAATGAAATCTATTGGCCAAACATTATCATCATGATGTATCACATATGTAACATTTTATGTCACAACAATGTTGCTTTTCTCTGACACTCTTCATTGCTATAATATAAAGTAGTATTGGATAATTACAGAAATAATGTCAGCTACAGTGACCGAGAACCTATACCTGTGCCAGGCACACACAGAATATTTATTAACATCATTTCCGTCATTCCTATATCTCTATGAAGGAGATAGTCTGTACTTAGAGAGGAGAAAACCAGTATGCACAGAGGCTAAGGAATATTAACCACTGTCCTTGATGAGCCATTCTCCAAAGCTCACATTCTTCCACTCTGCCCCAATCCAACTTTTCAAAAAATCAAATTAAAAAATCCACCATGGGTGGTGCCTGTGGCTCAAAGGAGTGGGGCTCTGGCCCTGGCCCCCCATGCCGGAGGAGGCAGGTTCAAACCCTGCCCCAGCCAAAAACTGCAGAAAAAAAAAAAAAAAAAAATCCACCATGGATCATATCAGTGTTTCTTTCACCATTCAAGAACTACAACAGTGGATTTGGAACGTTCCTCTCTCTCTCTCTCTCTCTCTCACACACACACAAAATGATAAAAGCCTGAGGTGATGGATATTCTAAATTACTCCGATTTGATTAATCCAGATGCTATGCCATATTAAAACATCCCATGTACACTATCAAGATATGTAAGTATTGTGTACTCACAACAATTAAGAACAAAACCATCTCAAAAAGCTAATGTGAAACTTCACTGTCCCAGGTGATAGTTATGATACTAATGAGGCTAGAGATTGATTTATTTGTTGTTACAATGTATTTCTTGTAAAAACTAACACACTCAAAATGGATTTTTTAGCCTTTTCACAGATGTGTGTAATTGACTATAAGACTCCTGCAGTGGTTTAAATGCACCCATATTTGTGGTAGGGAATGTTTTGTTTTTCTTTTCTTTTTTTTTTTTTTTTTTATTAAATCATAGCTGTGTACATTGATATGATCATGGGGCATCACACACTAGTTTCACACACCGGTTGACACATTTACATCACACTGGTTAACATAGCCTTCCTGGCAATTTCCCAGTTATTGTGTTAAGACATTTACATTTCATATTTACTAAATTTCACATATACCCTTGTAAGAAGCATCATAAGTGTATTCTCACCAATCCCCCTCCCTTCACCCACCTTCCACCTCCCTCCCCCCTTTCCTTCTTTCCCCTATTTCTAGGTTGCAATTGAGTTATAGCATTCATGTGTAAGCCCTAAATTAGTTTAATAGTAGGGATGAGTACATTGGATACTTCTTTCTTCCATTCTTGAGATACTTTACTGAGAATAATATGTTCCAGCTCCATCCATGTAAACATAAAGGAGGTGAAGTCTCCATCTTTCTTTAAGGCTGCATAATATTCCATGGTGTACATATACCACTATTTATTAATCCATTTCTGTATTGATGGGCACTTGGGTTTTTTCCATGAATCATCAATTGTGACTAGGGCTGCAATAAATATTCTAGTACAGATATCTTTGTTATGATATGATTTTTGGTTTTCTGGGCATATGCCCAGTAGAGAAATTATAGGATTGAATAGTAGGTCTATTTTTAGATCTTTAAGTGTTCTCCATATATCTTTCCAAAGGAATGTGTTAATTTACATTCCCACCAGCAGTGTAAAAGTGTTCCCTTTTCTT
>CAUYPK010020711.1:0-10882 GCA_963574355.1 Loris lydekkerianus | reverse complement strand
GTCTCACTCTGCCCCTTAGGATTAGGGCTGTGAGGCAGTTCTGTCCCCGCCTTTAAGCTGCTCAGTCACTAGGTTACTTTGTCCCGCCCGATCCTTGCTCTGGGACCCTGAGGGCAAAGCTTGCCGGAGCAGTTTTTCCACTCAATGGCTTTCACTTAGCCCAGCTCAGTGGCTCCTTTTGGGGTCCCAGACAATGCCCAAAGTTCTCCACACTTTTGCTCAAGCTCTCCCCAATGCAGCTCAACTGAGCACCAAGTCTAAGAACACCAAAAAAGTTCACAGGTAAGGCCTTTCCAGTTTGCAGTCTCACTTCTGCTTGTACTCACGGTTGCCGGCGTGATTAAGTTGATCGAACACACGCAGCCACTTGCCAGTTTTCCACTGTTTTTGTCCTCCTCCTGGGGTCCAGAAGTCCCTTGCTGGCTCTCTGTATCCTCAAAGGGATGATCGTAGGCAGGTCCCACCGGCCAGAGATGTCTGGAGTCTTGTTTCCCCAGATTCGCCAAGCCCAGTTACAGGGAAGCTGTTACTCAGCCGCCACCTTTTAATCAGGTTTTCTTTGTAGTTCAGACTGTGGTCTATTTTGATACATATTCTGTGGGCATCTAAGGGACACTTAAGTCTCCATCTATAATTATGGATTTTTCTATTTTGTCTCTCAGTTTCATCAGTTTTTGCTTTACATTACCTCATAGTTATGTGTCTGATACATACACATTTAGAACTGTTACATGTTTTCTGTGGACTGACTCTTTTATCATTATGCAATGCCCCACTTATCTTTGGTAAAATTTTGCTCTTAAGTCTACTTTATTTTATATTAATAATAGCCACTCTTGCTTTCTTTTGATTAATGTTTATATGATCTATCTTTTCCCATCATTTTATTTTCAATGCAGCTGTTATATCTGAAGTGAATTTTCTGTAGACATCATATTTTAAAATTCCCTTTGCCAATCTCTGTGTTTGACTGGCTTACTCATACATGTAATTATTGATGTATGAAGTCCACCATTTTAGTTTGTCTTCTGTTTTTCATTTTCTTTTTTCTTCTTTCTCTTCTACATTGGAAGAAGTCTTAGCAGAAGTTTCCATGAAGATAAGTTCATGTTCTCGTGCAAAAGCTTCATCTTCTTTTTTTACTTCTCTTCTAGATTCTAAATCACTTTTATTTCCAATAAGCATAACAACCATGTTGGAATTGGAATGCTGGCAAGCATCTTCTAACCAGGTTGTCAAATGGTTGAATGTATCTCTCCTTGTAATATCATACACTAGTAAAGCTCCTGCTGCACCTCTGTAGTATGACCTTGTGATGGAACGAAATGACTCTTGCCCTGCCGTATCCCAAATCTGAAGTTTTGTCTGTTTCCCATCAATAGTTATCATTCAAGCACCAAATTCTAGTTCACTGGCTGAAACCTCTTGTCTATAAACTGTAGCAATAAGCATGATTTACCAACACCTGTGTCGCCGATGATGATGTACTTGAAGAGATAGGCGTACGCCCTGGCCGTGGCCACTCAGTGCCAGGGCACATGGCTCCTCCTCCGGCTGCTGCTGCTCCTCCTCCGCACCCCTCACCCCCGCGTGGCTCAGCCTCGAAACGCCAGGCCCCGCCCACTGCTGCCGTGGTCACCTGCCAGGCGTGAGGGGCTGAGAGGAAGCCGGACAAACTGACAACCGTGGAGCTGAGAGAGACAGCGCTGGTCCAAGCCCAGCCGAACAATAACAGCCGCCACTACGCCTCCGCCCGGCCTCCGCCTTTATTCTCATTTTTAAAACATTTTATTTATTTTTTATTTCAAATTAATATGAGGGTACAAATTTTTAGATTACATTATTCTCACTTCCAAGGTAAAGTTCCTGTTGTAAAAGAACCCATCCCCCAGGGGGTGTGCTATACACCCTCGCATTGTGCCCATTAGGTGAGATCCCACCAAATGCCCCCCTCCTTCTGCCAATTGTCCTCCTCCACCACCCTCTCCTCTGCCTCCTCCTCCTGCCCCCTTACTAGACTACATTTGTGTTTGCTCATATTGTTCATATGAGCATATAATTGTTTATATGTTTGTTTCATATTAGTATCGAGTACATTGGATTTTTTTTTTCTGTTGTAGGTATGTAGGAATGCTACTGATTGTGTACATTGATTCTTTTTTTTTTTGAGACAGAATCTCACTTTGGCTCAGGCTGGTCTTGAACTCATGAGCTCAGGTGATTTACCCACCTTGGCCTCTAGAGTGCTAGGATTATAGGCATGAGCCACCCACCTATTCGTGGATATTGATATTTACATTCTTACTAAGAAGAATGTGTTTCAACTCCATCTAGGTAAACATAAAAGATGTGTGTACAGTCTCCATCTTTTTAATGGTTGAATAGTGTTCCATGGTATACATATGCCACAATTTGTTGATCCATTCATGGCTTAATGGGCATTTGGATTGCTTCCATGACTTGGCAATTATGAATTGAGCTGCAATAAACATTCTTTTTTTTTTTTTTTTGAGGCAGAGTCTCACTTTGTTGCCCCCAGTGGAGTGCTGCAGTGTCACAGCTTACAGCAACCTCAAACTCTTGGGCTGAAGTGATTTTCTTGCCTCAGCTTCCCAAGTAGCTGGGACTATAAGCGCCCACCACAATGCCCGGCTATTTTTTTTTTTTTTTTTTTTTTTTTTTTTAGAGACAGGGTCTCGCTCTTGCTTAGGCTGGTCTTGAACCTGTGTGCTCAAGTGATCTGCCTGCTTCAGCCTCTTGGGTGCTAGAATTACAGCATGAGCCACCACACCTGGCCTGCAATAAACATTCTTGTGCAAATGTCTTTATGGTAAAATGATTTTTGTTTTTCTGGATAGATACCTAGTAACGGGATTGCAGGCTCAAATGGAAGGTTGACTTTTAGTTCTTTGAGGATTCTCCATACTTCTTTCCATAAAGGTTGTATTAGTTTGCAATCCTACCAGCAGTGTAGGCTATCTACCTGCCTTGGCTTCTCTAGTGCTAGGATTACAGGATGAGCCACTGTGCTGGTGCACCTTAACGTTTGGAATTAGTTTTTGTAACAATAAAATACAAAATTATCAACAGGCCTAAGACCGTATCAGGCAAAGGATAAATCACACCTTCAGGTCATCAATTTATTTTCCTTATCACTTAAGTCTTTATATGTCTGGTGGCTTATCTCTGATTAATAGACTTCCTTATCTTAACTTAAAATATTCCAAGACTTGAGTTTTATTTCTTTGACCAATTATAGTTCAAAGACTCTTTAAAAAGACCCACCTATAACCTGTTAACACTATCTTCCCCTTCCAAACAATCCTCTTGCCTCAGCCTCCCATGCAGCTGGGACTATAGGCACCTGCCACAAGGCCTGCCTAGTTTTAGAGACAGGGTCTTACTGTAGCTCAGGCTGGTCTCCAACTCCTGAGCTCAAGTGATCTACCCTCCTTATCCTCCCAGGGTGCTAGTATTACAGGAGTGAGCCCAGCTCCAACCTTACACTTTAAAGAAGTAACATTCAAAATTTTTTGTTGTAGTCTTAGAATATGTCCCAGTGAAGGCATATAGCCAGAATACTTTGTTCTGAGTTTGAAAGCTGTTGGATATTTTTTCTTGGCAAATGTATTATCAATTTGATTATATTCAAGTTCATTCATTTCTTTCACTTTAAGGTCCTTATCTTTCCATTCTTGTTGAGTTAATTTTATTGTTTTGAATATATAAAATACTAACATGGTTTAAAATTCAAAACAATGTAAAAAGTTACACTTGATAGGACCCATCCACTTTCCACCCTTTCCATTCTATTCCCTCATCCCCCAATAGGTAACCAAATTCATTTATTTCTTGCTTATCCTTTCTATATTCTTTTTGTAAACAGAAATAAATGAATAAATACAGATTTTATCTTTATCGCACAAAATATAATATACTACATACAGTCTTTAGCAGTTTTTCCCCCTTCACTTTGTAGTGTATCCTGGAAATCAGTTTATGTGATTTAATAGAAATCTTATCCCTATTTATACCATAGTTTATCAACCAGACTCCTATGTACCCATGTATGAACATTTGGGATATTTCCAGTATTTTGCTATTACAAATAATGTTGCAGTGAATAACTTTGTGCATGTGTTTTCTTTTCTTTATTTTTTTATTGTTGGGGATTCATTGAGTGTGCATGTGTTTTCTTTGGTTGAAGGTTTATTTTCATGGTAAATTCCCAGAAGTGTGATTTTTGGACCAAAGGGAGGGGGAAATATACATATACATATATGTATATTTCATATATACATGTATTTGCATATATTTACATATATTTAAAACTATATATACCTTATATGTATATAATATTATATATATAGTTTTGCTAGGTATAATTACCCAATTCTTCTGCATATTGTACTTACTAGGAGGAAATGAGAGTGTCTTTTTCCACAACTTCTTTGTTTTGTCAAGAGTTTATATTTTTGCCAATTTAATAAATAGCATCTCATATAGTTTTAACATGTGGTTCTTTTTTATGAGTTGAGCATCTTTTGTTTGTTTCTCTTTCTTTCTTTCTTTTCTTTCTTTCTTTTTTTTTTTTGAGACAGTTTCACTCTGTGTCTTGGGTAGAGTGTCATGGTGTCACCCTAGCTCACAGTAACCTCAAACTCATGGGTTCAAGCCATCTTCCTGCCTCAGCCTCCCAAGTTGCTGCAACTACAGGTGCCTGCCATGATGCCTGGATAATTTTTTTATTTTTGGTAGAGACAATGTCTCATTCTTGCTCAGTCTGATCTCCAATTCTGAGCTCAAGGGATCCTCCCACCTGAGCCTCCCGGAGTGCAAGGATTATAGGTGTGAACCACTGTACCTGGCCTTGAGCATCTTTTCATATGTTCTTTTACTTTAAAAAATTATTCAAAACTTTTATGATAATACTTGAGCTGAATTGTTCATCAGTGCTAAAAAAAAAAAAAAAGGAAATGAAACAAAACTTTGCTTCCCAAACAATTTCTCTCTCAGTGGTTTCATGTACAAAAGCCTTAGCTTTATCATGTATTAGAAGGCAATGGCTTTCAAGATAAAGCATTATTTTGTAACAGTATTACAAGATAGTTTGATACATGAAGTTAAAAAAACTTATTATTAGAGTGGAGGTTCTGTATTTTCCAGTGCAATTTGGAAAACAGATAATAATAATCTCTTTTGTTTGGTATATTATTGTGCTACAAAAACTCTCACTTTTAATCTCTTGGGGTACATTTGGCAAGAGTTTTTACCCAATTTTGTAGATGAGGAAACCAAAACTGAGAAAGATTTGGCAACTTGTTCAGGGCCATGTAACTCAAAAGAGGAAGAGTTAGAATTAGAACTCAGGCTGTTTGACTTCTAGTCCAGTATTCTTTAAGTAACTGAAGGTTAAATATTGAATTGTGAATTTTATGTCCTGGGCACCTGTGTTTCGGTCATGGTTCAGAATTTTCAGTTTTTCTTGTGTTGATGAAAAATAATAATTGAAAACAGACCAATTATTTAAATAAAATTACTAAGTTAATAATGTCTTAAAAATCTTTTATCATCTTGGGGCATACTCAGGCTAAGTCAAATTTATAATTTATGGCCCTGCCAAGGAAAGAGGAGAAACACTGCATACACAGAGGACTCATCTGCTGTTTTCAAACTGTGTGGGAAATTTCCTGTCAGTGACTGCCCATCTCCCTAAAGATCAGTCAAGTGCTCTGAAGCCCCTGAGAAGCCTGTTCCTCCTGTTGACCACCCCAGCTTCATGCTGCCCATTCTCGCGGGGCTCTCTTTGCTTTAATGACACCATGCCTTGTTTTAGTCCTCAGACTCACCACCTCAGGCCTTTGTACATCTTCCTGGGATGCTTTTCTTTCATTTTTTCATCCGGTTGGAGGTCTTCTCATCATTCATTGCTCAGATCAACATCACTTATTCTGGGAAGCACCTCTGATCTCTCTGACTAGGCTGGTGTCCCTGTTATATCCTTTCATGACACCAAATTCGTAGCCCTTCTCACAAATGCCATTTTATGAACTTTTGTGCAATTACTTAATTAACATCTATCTCTCCTACCAGTGCTGGAGCACCAGGAGAGGAAGAACTCTGGTTTTTCTCACCATGGTGTTCCATAGACTAGCACAGTGCCTGACACATGGTGGGAGTTCAACAAATATTGATGGGTGTGTGACTTTGTATATCTTGCATCTGCAGGGGAAGATGGCAGTGCCCCTCTGCTTGGCATGCCACTTAGGTACCTTCTTATCTTCTTTAGATCTTTTTTTCACCTTTCCATACCTGCTTATACTATGTTGAGACTTTAGTAGAAGGAAATGTTTAACCATATGATATTTTATGACATCCACTTACAGGCTGAAGTGTGTTGTTTTCTAGCTTTACCTCTGCATGTCTGCTCTCTTTTGTGATCTGTCAACTGGGACACAAACCTCACTCATACTTCCAACCCACTCTCCAGGCTTCATGGGCTCAGTGGCTTGGGTGAGAATTTGAGAGGTAATTTTCTCTGTCACTTCACTGAGTCTCCTTTCTTCCCTTTATTTTAACATTCTTTTCT
The DNA here is from genome assembly GCA_963574355.1 of Loris lydekkerianus. Classification (NCBI taxonomy): domain Eukaryota; kingdom Metazoa; phylum Chordata; class Mammalia; order Primates; family Lorisidae; genus Loris; species Loris lydekkerianus. The sequence continues at coordinate 4,293 of CAUYPK010020711.1, read as the reverse complement.
CTGGTTTATCTTCTTCCTCTTCCACTTTTGGAGTGTCACAAACATCTCACCCCATGTGGAAGCCACAGTGCCACCCAATTGCCATGACCCTGCAAGAACTCCTTTTGACCAGGTGGGATGACCTGTGGCATTTTTTCAACAATGATGGGCCTTGTACAAGATGAATTCTAGGGCCAGCTGCTAAAAGAATACAATGTCATTATTGCTGTGTGGTGGTTTTGTGTGCTAAGTGTTGTGCACTGAGTTGTCTGAGTGTTGTGTTCCATCAAATGCATATGTTAAAATCCTAATACCAAGGTGATGGTACTAAGAGATGGGGGCTTTTGGAGGTTATTAGGCCATGAGGGGGAGCTCTCATGAATGGGATTAGTGCCCTTTTAAAGACAGTAGGGAGAAGTTCCTCACCATGTGAGGACATGGTGAGAAGAAACAAGGGCTCTTGCCAGACACACAGTTGGCTGGTGTCTTGATCTTGGCCACAGCCTACAGAACTGTGAGAAATGTATTTCTGTTGTTTATAGGCCACCAATTTTATGGTATTTTGTTATACCAGCCTAGGACAATTATGTCATATTAGAACAATAATTGGGAAGCAGAGGTGTGCACCTATAATCCTACTTTCTCCAGAGGCTAAGGCTTAAGCCCGGGCATTTGAGTCTGCAGTGATCTGTGATTGCACCACTGCACTCTATCCTGGGTGGCAGAGCAAGATCTTCTCTTAAAAAAAAAAGAACAGTATCATTTCTGGTCAAATTTGGAAGATACCTAGCCCATCCATGCTGTTTGGGGAGAAGTTGGTTGAGAGAAGGATGAGAAGAAGTAAAGTGAGAATAACTTTCTCACAGTTTCTGCAGGTTGACCAAATAGAAAAAGGTCAAGCTTTGAAGACTGAAGTTAGTTTTTACTCAGAAGTCTTACTATAGGCCAAGGAAGGACTATAAATAGAAGCCTATAGCTTGGGAGCAGTCTGGTCAGACTATCCCAAGACAGCATTTCAGTTCAGTTTATATGCAGGTAGTGAAGATTCAGTACTTGCAAAATCCCACCAAAGTTTGGGTGTAAGAGTCTATCTGGATATAGATTTCTAAAGTATATTTGGTTATAGATTGTAAAAACATAACCCCATCAGACATTGTCTTATGTGTAGGAAAAGGCCAGACTAGGGCCATTTGTCTTTTAAGGAATAGAGTGTCTTAGGCAAGAGACGTGAGGTCTATCCTGTTTTGTCTTGAAGGCATTTTTCTGGAGAGCAGCAGAGTCAGGGGCTTTGTGAAATTCCACAGCTAAGAAGATATGAGCAAACATGGCTTCTTATACTTATTACTTTGTTTCACATGAGTCACATTCCTCCTACTCTGTCTCCATCAGGAGGCCTTCTACAATTACTTTCCATCCAATCCCTTGTTTCCCCATTTCTACACAATCCCTTGTTTCCCCATTTCTACACTCAGGCAAAATGCAGTAGAACCTGTGTCAGTTGACCACCCAAGGGAGTGTAACAAACTGGTCAGCCTACCGAGGTGGTCAACACTAGGTACTAGGCCTACCGTACTGATATACATATGTGGTGCATGTCTGGTCTATGAAAATAGGTCAGCTGACTCAGCACCTGTAGCTCAGCAGCTGGGGTACCAGCCACATATACCAGAGCTGGTGGGTTTGAATTGAGCCTGGGTCTGCCAAACAACAATGACAATTGCAACAACAACAACAACAATGCCCAGGCCTTGTGGCAGGTCCCTGTTGTCCCAGCTACTTGGGAGGCTGAGGCAAGAGAATTGCTTAAGCCCAAGAGTTTGACATTGCTGTGAGCTATAACGCCATAGTACTCTACTGAGGATGACAGCTTAAGCCTTTGTATCAAAAAGAAAAAAAAGAAAGAAAATTAGGTCAGCTGAAGAAGGTGGTCAATGTGGGGAAGTGATCAACTAAGGAGGGTTTTACCATAGTAGTAAAGATCACATTCTCAACAGGTCCTATGAGGACACTTGGGCAACATCAAATTCAGAACAGGCTATTCTAATTTCTGAAATCACCAGGGAAGGACCTGCATCCAGCTCAAGGAGGCCCAACAGCAATGTGCCATCTTCCTTTCACAAACACTTGAGTGTGTCTTTCTAAGTGTCCATAGTGCCTATTTCTGCCTCCCTCAGCTTTTCTTTCGGGGTTTGTTGCATTTCTTTACCGTAAAATATCTTATGCAAGCATTTTGTGTGCTATTTTTTGTCACTTTAAGAATTTAAGATTTTGGTGCTGATGACCCTGGAGAGCGTTAATTTTATTCTATATCAGGTGTTTGTAAGTGGGAACTTTATTCAGATTAATCAACAACAGTAAGCTGCCACCTCACTCACCCCAGCATTCCCCAAGCATCCTCTGGGTGCCAGGAGCTGTACTCAGGAGGGGGTGTGCATTATCTCATTAAATCCTCATAACCGCCCTTCATACCCATCATAGACGTCAGGAAACTGGAACTCAGAGAGGGTAGGAAGTTTGTCCTAAGGCACACAACTGTGACTAGCAGGGCCAAATTTCATTTCCAACTCACACCAAAGCCATTGAGCCTGAATGTTGGGCTATTTACCAGGGCTGGGGAGATAGGGAGTAAAACATAGTGTTTTGTTAAATCAACAGATATGTTTATGCTCTGTATAAACAGGGAAATGTCCCCAAAGGAGTCACATAAGAAGGGACAGTAACTTCTACAACACATTGGTAAATGTGGCTCTGTCATAACTGTTAGCTCTTGTTTTCACTCATCAATGCCTTACTTTTTTTTGCTATCATTGTTTTGTCATTCGTTGATCCAAAAACCTTATCCAGCTCTTTTTTGGGATAACTGCTCTTACAGTTTTCCAGAAAAAATTCTTCTTTTTTCACTATTTCTTAGTAACCCTAATTTGCATCATTCCAGCCATAAAGAACTAAGGTCAGAAACTTTATAAGATTTAAAGGCTATCTACTTGATTATCCCCCCAAAACATATGGATGTTATCTTTGCAGAGTCATTATTCAAAATATAAATTTAAAGGTTCTCTAGGCTGCAGTCAATTAACAATTAAGTATGATGACTTCAAGATAGGTTGAGTTTGTGTGAGAGCAGTTGCTGTCTCAAGACAGAGCACACTGTGAACTAGCTCTGGAGCCTGCATGCAGATCACAACGGTTCATGCAGTGGGAGGGCTAATGACCTCTTTCCTTCTAGAAAAATGAAATGACTCAGAATACAGATGTTCCACCTACCCTGCACTTGTAATTATAAGCTGGCTGTGGCAGTTCCCAGGGAGTCTTTGAATCATCTATTCTTCTAGTTTCTCTTGTGCTGTTCTTTTTGGAACAATCCAGGACATTTCAGCTGAAAAATGCATAAAAAAATGGCTTTTTATGTGGGGGTGAGGGACATGGCATGTTCTCTTCCTCCCTCTTTGCTTGGGAGAATGAGCTAATGATTCTCAGAGAAATATATGAGTTCTATAGAACCCATATGCCCAGAGAGCATGAAGTAAAAGTGGTTTAAAGTTAGCCGTGGTGTGTATACAATGAGAGCAAGAGCTTCAGGAAGACATGATGATTTCACTTTGTTTATTGATTTATTTTATTTTTTCTGAGACAGAGTCTCACTATGTCACCCTTGGTAGAGTGCTGCGGCGTCACAGCTCACAGCAACCTCCAACTCTTGGGCTTAAGCGATTCTCTTGCTTCAGCCTCCCAAGTAGCTGGGACTACAGGCGCCTGCCACAATGCCTGGCTATTTTTTTTTTTAGGGTGGGGGTTGTAGTTGTCATTGTTATTTGACAGGCCTGGGCTGGGTTCAAACCGCTTGCCTTGGTGTATGTGGCTGGCTCCCTAGCCACTGAGCTATGGGTGCTGAACCATGATGATTTCACTTTAATTACTAAATTCTAGCACAAAGGAAAGCCCAGAAAAACCTGAATTTGCAGGCAGCCTCATGAAGTAAAAACAAACTGAGTACCTATTGTGAAATCACCTTTGGTGCAACTTGGCCCAGAGATGTGCCACTCCGGGTACTTTTCTCAACAGCATGAGTTTCTCAGCCCAGTGGACTTTGGATAGACAGATGGAACTTAAGGTCATGTGAGTTCCTGGGTCACCCTGACACGGGGTAGGAGACAAGCTATATATATGTGTGTATCATATATATATATATATATATATATATATATATATATATGATTTTTTTTTTTTTTTTTTGATTGTCTTTTACTCTATTAAATACGCGAACGGAACCGTGTTTAAGCTTAACACACACAAACCACAAAAAACAGAGCGACA
>CAUYPK010020710.1:0-33760 GCA_963574355.1 Loris lydekkerianus | reverse complement strand
ATATTTGGTATATACCCAATTTACCCATATACCCAATGGTAATTTTGAAATTTACCAGTGGCTGCTGCATTTTCCACCTCGGCTTATACTCGAGTCACTAAGTTTTCCCAGTTTTTAGGGTAAAATTAAGGGGGTCGGCTTTTACTCGGGTCAGCTTATACTCGAGTATATAGGTAAGTCATTCCCTTAAAGTCTTTCCCTGAAACCATGAGGATACCTTTTTTACCCCCAGGGATTTGACATAGATCAAAGTTTGAAAGAGTTTTTCTTTTTTATTGCTTTAACTTTTTGAGAAAATTATCCTGAAATTAATATTTTTAATTTTATGTTCATGACTTAATCTTTATACGACAGATATAAATTATGGCTATAGGTTAATATATCCAACAATTGACCTGAGAATGTGATTTTTTTTTTTTTTTTTAGCTGATTTAAAATGTGATAATCTGCTATACTGTTCTACACATACTTGGTTTTGCAGTTAATACAAAGAAAGCAAGACATTACTTTAGAATAGAAAATAAAATCTTCCAGAATCTTGGGTTTGCATTATAATATGATCTACTGGAAAAATAATTTTTGCTTAGTAATGAACTTGTTTTTATATGCAAAGCCTGGTCCTGATGCATTCCAGGTTATGATGGATTTGCACAGGTCAAGACATAGACGTAGACCTAACTCCTGGCCAGGGATGTGTCTTGGAGAAAGGTCAGTAAGCTGATGGAAAACCATCTGATTCACAGTGTGATGTTTAATGCTTTGACATGTGGGGCCTTGCTACGAAAAAGTAGGTTTTAAAATGGTGCAGAAGCCAGTGTTCTGATGAGTACAAGTGCAAAGCCAAGACCAGGTCTAGCATTAGACCAATTAGTGCCCTCACATCCATGATCAGGAGAGAGAGAAGGGAAAGGTTTAGAGCAAAGCCAATTCCTTATAATTTAAACAATGTTATAAAAACATGGAATGGTTGACAAGAGATATATAATATTTAATTGCATTTTGAAGTTATTTTCTTTTATGGCTAGCTAGATTGATTCATTCATGATTGTACACAGCTCATTACCAGGTACTGTGGAGGATTCAAATTGAGTAAAATACTCAGTCCTGGCTCTGGAGAAGTGAAATGGTTATGTAAGTCATGGATAAAATGACTTAGAAATATTTATGTCACAACATTTAAGTCTGGTATTATGATCAGAACTATTTATAAAAGTGCTGAGAAGGTATGCTAAAAGACAGAATGTGAATATTTGCAGGAGTGAATGAGGCAGGTAAATAAAGAGTTTGAACTGGGGAAGAGATGGGTCCATACTATGTTAGATATAGGACTGTTTATAGAGGGCTCTGAAAATATGCTAGACTGAGGAAATAGCTTTGATTCCGTATGAAATTTAGCATAACTTAGAGTTCTTAAACAGTCATGATTGTTAAAATATGCCCATAAATTTTCTGATATACTTCTATTCGAGAGGTGAAGCTTTATCTGTCCTGTCATTCCCAATATTGGCTTTAATGACTTGATTCTGATGAATGGAAGAGAGAGAGATGAGAGCCACTTCTGAGGTTAGATTATACCAGGATTGTGGCTTCTGTTTTTGGTGTGGTCGCTCTAGCTTGTGCTCTCTCTCTCCTCTCCCCCCTCCCCCCCTTTGCTCTGGGGGAAGCCCTGTTCTGAGTATAGCACTACAGAGGAGCCCACCTGGTAAGAAACGGAAAGGTCCTTCCCACAGGAACATGAGCTTGGAAGGGATCCTCAAGCCACAGTTCAGTCTTTAGACACTGCAGCCTGAGTGTCTGAAGACCCTGGGCCAGGTTTGAATCCTAATGGAAATGAAAAGCAAGGCGGGGTGAGTGTAGCAGTGATCTCTCTCTCTTTCTTTCTTTCTTTCTTTCTTTCTTTCTTTCTTTCTTTCTTTCTTTCTTTCTTTCTTTCTTTCTTTCTTTTTTTATTTTTGGGGATTCATTGAGAAACAGTGATGTTTTTAAGAAGATGAAAGATGATCTGATCACCCGGCACAGGCTCTTATCTATCTTCTTCCCTTTTTATCAGATATGAGGGCCGAGTATTTGAGTACAGATCCAGGATGATTGGTGGGATTGATGGTTGTAAGACAAAGCAAATTCAAATATGATTCCATCTCTTTTCTCTAGGAAGTATAAAACAAGGTCATTAGCTAAGAGTGTGAGAAGAGGGAAGGAAGGTCGGAAATTTGAGAAGAGCAGAGATGTGAATAATTATCTCAGAAGTTGAGCAAACACATTTCCTAGGGAAGTAAGTTGTCTGGCAGTATTGAATTCTGTTTCGAGATATGTGATTATACATTTGAAATCAGTCCAGTTAGAATGGTTCTGCAATTTTCTTCAGCAACATTTAACTGTTTGGGTAGAGAAATGGAGTGGGTGAACAACTGGGTTTTACTAGCATTGGTGTTTTATCCAGGGAGGAGCAAGGGCGTGTGGATGTTTGTGAGGGAATATTTATAGTGCTAGCTCATGTCCTTTAGTCTGGTTAGTGGATAAGTGAGGATATGAGTGTGTGAGATAAAGAATAAGAAAATTTGGTCTAGGCACAGGGGCTGATGCCTGTAATCCCAGCACTTTGGGAGACTGAGGCATGAAGGTGCACACTTGTAGTCTCAGCTCCTGGGGAGGCTGAGGCGGAGGATCTCTTAAGTCCAGGAGTTCAAGGATGCAGTGAGCTATGATCATGCCACTGCACAAGCCTGGGTAACAGAGCAAGTGATAGGGTCAGTATCACATATGAGGGTTGATAGTAGAGGATCCTAGGAGTGCTGTTTTAACTGTGCTGGACTAGAGAAGATAGTGGTGTGGACTTAAACCAAATGTTTAGTAATATGGCGTGTCCTAAGCAGGCAGAAAGAGGGAAGGCCCTGCTGGTGGAAAGCTCTTTCTTGATGGGAGATAATAAAGTAAATCGGCATCTGAGATCTGATGTGGGTTCAGGCTAGGCACTGGAAATAAAAAGACAAATCTGACTTCATCTTTTCTCTCAAGGAACTCACACTGGACAGACTGCAGAATGGATGATCTAAAGCCAGCGTGTTATGGCAGAGGCACAGAGATGCAGGGTACAGGACAGCATAGCCTATAGGCCTGGGAAAGGCTTCTTTGGAGAAAATGGTGTAATTCTAAAGGGTCACCAGTCCTAGGAATAAAGAATGGTTACTTTTTCCCTGAAGTGGGTGGTAAAGACTTCAGAGGTGGTAATTCAGGAACTGCATGCAGCTTACTTAACCTTGTCAAAGAACTCCAAAATCATTTTTTCACCATTTCTTCCCCATTTGTGTCCTGGATATGTCTCGATGACATGCTGTTTGCTACATCTTGACCAGTACAAAGTTGTACCATAAACAATTTATTATTAAAAATGTTAGTGGTACCAAATTTTATGAAAAGTGATTGCAGTTTTCTTAAAAATTGAGGAGGATTCAAGGTCACCATGTAGGATCAGTGTCATGTTCAGTAATGCTTTCTTGGGTGGGATGCAAAGGGGCAGGTTTCCAGTGTGTCCTGAAGGAAAAAGGTTGATTACTCCATTTTTAGCACATATAATTAAGAACAGATGAATAATACTATTCAATTATCATATAGCTTAATTACTTGTGAATGTGCATATTAAGGTACATAACCTTCCTAGGCTAACTGCCTACTTCCAAAGACAATTTGAGGTAGATTGCAGAATTAAAATAGGACAATTAAAAATAAGAGTAAAACCAAAACCAATTAAAGGGAACAGAAAAATGTGTGTGCCAAGCATCTAGGTTTGGTTAATTTTTGCAGTTAATCATGAACTCAGACTTTTAATATCTTGTCTGCTAAGACAAAAAATAATAAAATACTTAAAAAGTCCTTGTATTGGGTTAAGTTTGTCCCAGGGGAAAAATAATCCTTTTTTTCTGACCCCTGGAAGGAATTTATTGCCTTAAAGGGACCTGAGATGACAGCATGAACAATGTTTTTGCCATAGTTTTACAGAAGATACAGAAACACTCTTTGAAAGACTGTTACATCAGCTCTATAAAACACATTTTGGTGTATCTACAATAAGTAACTAGAGAACATAATGAAAATGTCTCATTCCTTACAGCGACAAAAGTGTAAAATACTTAGGAATCAGTTTCATTAGGGATGACTGTGACCTACATAAAGAGAACTACAGATTTCATTGGAGATCCAATTGAAGCTTGACTGAATAGACACATGTTTCCTGAATAGAAAAATACATATTGTAAAGATTGTAAATTTTTATTAAGTTACTTTATAAATTTAAGAATAAAAAATATACCAGGCCCTTTCTTGACAAAAGTCATTCTAAAACATTTTGAAAAATATCTCAGGATACCAAAAGTATTACCGAAGAAGAAAAGTGATGAGGGGGAGTTGGTCCCAGATATAAACTATGTTAGAAACAATAATTAAACTACATTTCTGGATGTATAGCTAGAAGTAGACATAAATAGGACAGAAAGCCCCAGAAACAGATGCAATTATATTTATGAATTGAATGTGTGATATAGTAGTTACTATAGAACGAGAAGGAAAGGAATGCTCATTTAACAGCCAGTTTCCCAACAATATTTAGAAACACAGCAAACTCTTTTAGATCTATATCACATGTTATATAACAAACTATGTCCCAGATGAATGCAGTCGTTAAATTTGAAAAAATAATATAAGCTTTGGGATAATATAAATTGGGCATATTCCTGTACTTTGGAAAGAATGATTCTTTCCAGTGTATGAAGGGAAGCACAAAAGAAATCACAAGGGGAAAACTAAAGATTTACCTGTAGTAAAAATATAAGATTCTCCAGGTCTGAGAAACTCATGTCTATGCCCAAGCCTCTTTATACTCAGGGCTTAAATCACCACCCAGGAATGAATTATACAAAGATGAATTCACTTAAACTTAAGGAAGTGTTTATAAATATAAAGCTCTCATGGTTTTGTTTTTGTTTTTTGAGGCAGGGTCTTACTCTCCTGCCCAGGCTAGGGTGCAGGGCTGTGAGCACAGCTCACTGCAGCCTTGAACTCTTGGGTGCAGCCATCCTCCTACCTCAGCCTCCCAAGTAGCTGTGACTAGAAGTGTGTGCCACTATGCCTGGCCAATTTTTCTGTTTTTTTTTTTTTTTTTTTTTTTTTTTTTTTGTAGAGATAGGTTCTTGCCTCATTCCTCTGGCTCGTCTGAATTCAAGTGATACTCCTGCCTCCATCTCCAAAAGTTCTGGAATTATAGATGTGAGCCTGAGCCTGTCCCTCTTAAGCCCAACTCAGGCTTCTTGAGTTCACAGACTCATCTCTTGGGAAAAACTGGACTCAGAGCCCAGATGTCTCTGAGCAGCATCGCTGCGGCTTGCCTTTCAGGACCTTGGAAAGCTCACACCGGGTAAACAGATTGAGGGAAAAACACACGAAGTATGACAGGCATGGATTAATGACTTTCTAAAAGGCATTCATACTGGTAGAAAAAGGATTACATTCTCAATAGATAATTGGGTAAAACTTATGTAAAGACAGTTTTCTCATTAAGAACCTTGCTAAGTAAGCGGCTAGAAACATATTAACCTCATCAGTAAGCAATACAAGTAAAATATAAATTAAAAAAATAACAACTTACAACTACTAAATGAGTAACCATTAAAAAGTATAGCTATAATACTCTGTTTTCATGAAATGGTGCTAAAATGGGCTCATTTGTGAACTTTCAACCTTCCATTTTTGATTTTTGGAAAATAGTCTTGACTACATACCAGGAATCAAAAAACTGCCCTTGGACATTTGTACCAGAAGTCTCAACAAAGGAAATTTATCCCAAGGAAATAATTTAAGAGAAGAAAAAAGGAAGATACTTGTACTAACATATTTGTTCTGCCACTATTTATAATGGCAAAGGAATGGAAAAACAGAACATGCTAGGAATTTGGGTGGTAGGGAAATGGTTAAATCATGGTACAAGTTGATGGAATATTATACCCCCGTTAAAATGATAATTATGAAGATCAGCATATTATGAAATGTTTGAGACACTATTCAATAGGAGAAAAAATAGTATCTAATTAGTGATCAGCTTTGTATCCCTGTGTCCAAGTTATACAAAGGAATGTAATAAAATGAAAAAATTGTTTACGAAAGTGTGGTTATTTTAACATCAGTTCTAGTTTCCTTCCTATTATTAAAAGCAGCACAAAGTAGTGTAAGTACATAGATTCTTACATTACTGGGTATATATCCCAGTTTGCTACTTCCTAGCTGTGTGACTAAGGAAAGTTACTCACCGTAGTTTGTGCCTCAGTTTGCTCGTCTGAAACAGGGATAATAATAGGGCCTATCTTATAGAGTTTTGAGGATTACATGAGTTAGTTTTGTAAAGTGGTTAGAAAAGTGCCTGGTATATATAAAGCACTATGCTGGTAAGCTACTAGTATAATGTTGTTTTTAATAAAATATAAATGGTCTAAAAACCCAAAAGTCAACAAAACACTGTTCTTCTCTTAAAATACTATCACCCGAGGCCTAGCAAATAGATACTGACTTCTCATAAATCTTTGTGTTGACAGCAAAGCCATTGACATTGAACCACGACTTCCTTTAGTGTAAGGACTCTATTTTTACCCATTTGCATAACATGCTGGTTCATGGTATGTAATCAATAAATGTTTTTGACTGATTTTTCCAGATTCTTGATTTTTTTTTTTTTTTTGATGATTTGGCTGAATGGTTAGTCTGAGAGTGGGTAACCATAGGACTGTATCCCCCTTGAACTTTGGCTTTATTTTACTCCGTTTGCTTCCAAGTGTTTGGTTGGCCTACAGTTTTGATGGTGTGCTTCAGGGGTCATTTTGTTAAAGTTGGAGCAGGAAATGTTTCTTGGAACAGATGTGCAACCCCATTGATATATCTGTTATAGTTATCTTGTATTTTAGTTACATTTTTGCATTAGTTGGAGCTCACCTATTTCCAAGTTACACAAATCAATCTATCTAGCTCATCTTAAAAGTAGCGTTGGTTGGGTTGGCGCCTGTACCTCAAGCGGCTAAGTTGCCAGCCACATACACCTGAGCTGGTGGGTTCAAATCCAGCCCGGTCCACCAAACAACAATGATGGCTGCAACCAAAAAATAGGCGTTTTGGTGGGTGCCTGTAGTCCCAGCTACTTGGGAGATGGAGGCAGGAGAATCGCTTGAGCCCAGGAGTTGAAGGTTGCTGTGAGCTGTGATGTCATAGCACTCTACCCAGGGTGACAGCTTGAGGCTCTGTCTCAAAAAAAAAAAAAAAAAGTAGCATTTGTCTTTAAGGATGCTGGCAAGCCACAGCAACATCTCAGGAGAACAGACAGTAGGACAAAAGAGTCTTAAGAACCTGGTCAACTTGGGAACTGGGCAGCAGGAATTCCTCTCCTTCTACAATAGGAGCACATATTCTCTTCCCTTACTGGCTTCTTTTACACTTTTACCTGACTTGTTTCTGATAGGCCTGACTATGTATTTTTGGCAGAGAAATCTGATTGGGCCACCAGACCTTCTTGTGAGGTCCCATGGATTGCCAGGCAGCCTATTCTGGGGTGTCCGACCTGATCACCTGGGGGCTGGGGATGGTGGGAGAGAGTTTGGCAGTGAGGAGGTTCACATGCTGTCTTCTAATCAGCAGAAGCTGTGTCCTGTGGAAGGTTCTTTGAGAAAGGAGCAACATGGAAGACACTGCCAAAAAGTACCTATTGTCTAAAAATCTCCCCTTCCACTCAATTCCCAAATCGTTAAGTTTTCAACTGCAGATGAGTGTGTCTTATTCATCCAGGTAGTCTCAGCAATTGCTGTGGTATCTGGCATGCAGAAATGCTCAATGTGCATGCTTTAACTTTGACATGTCTGGTAGTTGCTTCATGATAGCTAGTGACAAATTACAAGAAATTTTCTGCTGAATGCTTGAACGTCATTCTTTTGAACTGTTGATGGGAGCGGAAGGCTAAAGAGGTGCAAGTAGGGGAGCACCATCGTATTGTCATCACATCAGCATTGTGTTCTCATCGTTAAGAGGCTCAGGGAGATTTGACATAGTCAAATACATTTAAGGAGACATAGGCATTTATATGACATAGTGGGGAAAGCCTGGATTTGGGGAATATACAGATGAATTTTGACTCTGTATACTCTGAGCTTTATCTTTTACTACCTATATAAAGTTGAGAAAATCACTGAGTTCTCTGAGCTTCAATTTACTCATCTGTAAAATGAAATAAATAATTTAACCCAGTTTTTCAGATTGAGTATTTAATGAGATTGTGAGTTTCTACCATGTAGTAGGTATTAGTAATTTAATTCCCTTCCCTTTCGCTCTCCTTGCTTTTTACCTCAAATGCTTTGAGAATTATTTTGAATGGAGCCCTAAGAGTCCTTATTTCTGTAGCATAAAAGAGACTATTTTGGTCTGAATACTTCATAAGTGAAGGACTTTCAGGAAAATTCTAACACGATTAACATCGTAAGATGCCACCTGTGGTCTAAACACATCAAAATCATAGCAGAGGAATAACAAAATCATAATAAATACCAAAAAGGGAAAATAATCTTTGAAAACAATAAATGAAAATTTAAAATAAAGACAGATGTAATTGTAAAACATTTTAACACCAAGAGGAAGAACACACTTTCAGGACTAGGCCTTTAGACTAGTGGGGGTGGAAAATAAATATTGAGAATCCCAAAGAGATAAGATTGAATGATGATACCCACTGGAAAAGGTACAAAAGAAAATGTAGTATCTATAAAAATATGCAGTAGTGATGAATGACTGCAGCACATGGAAATGCTGCAGAAATACAATAGAAAAGAAGCAACCAAAAAAAAAAAAAAAAAAAAAAATCAAGACAGGCAAAGAAGTGTAGGCTTAAAGCATTGGATGTTTATGTTTGTTGCAAACTGTAACATTAAGTGATTGAGTTAAAAATATAAAATAGACTGCATAAATTTGGAAAATAGATTGGAATAAATATGTGCATAATCGGAGGATTGTTACAAGTTGAAGTGTGTTCCCCAAATCCATATGTTATAGTTCTAACCCCCTGTACCTCCAAATGTGACTGTATTTGGAGATAGGGCCCTTCAAGAGGTCATTAAGGCTAAATGAGGTCATAGAGATGGGTCCTAACCTGCTGTGACTGGTCTTTATGAAAAGAGACTAGGACACAGACAGGCAGACAGAGAAAATGAAAACTATGTGAACACAGAGAGGAGACGGGTCTCAGAATGAAACCAACCCTGCGAACACCTTGATCTTGGACTTCCAGCCTCCAGATGGTGAGAGAAACATTTCTGTTGTTTAAGCTTCTAAGTTTGTGAGGCTTTATTATGGCAACTAAGCAAACTAATACAGAAACCAAAAGAAAAAGTGATGGGCAATCACTGTGGAAACCACAGGAAGGAAGGACAGATTTCCTGTAACTTAGAAAAGAAACACTTTGAAAGGAGAGGAAGGAAAAATGTTGAAATGCCTTGTATCAGTACTCTTAATTAACAGTATTTAAGATATTTTCTAGAGGACTTTGAGAACAATATAAAAGATGAATGAATAGTATGTTATTAAATGCATACATGACTGTGTATTTTTACAAAGCCCCAAGAAATAAACTAAAAACTGTTAATAAGAGCTGAGCACAACTGTAGCATATAGAAGAAATCTGTAGTCTCTAATGCTTCATATATCTATAAAATATAATAAAAATTAATCTCCCTATGGATACTATATGTAGCATAAATAATTTCAATTAATTTAATGCAGGATATTAAAGCTATTTAGAGGAATTTAAAATAGTAGGAGACTTTTAAACAAAACTGGGAAAAAGAGAGTAATATTTTACTCTAGAGTGCCCTTATAAGTATGCTGACAATTATAATATCCCTTTATTAAGTAGAATTAAATGCAATAATAGATATTGATGTACTTTGTAAATTATAAAATAAGATTTGGATGCTAGATATTGTGGTATTATTAAGAGTTCAAGATAGTAAATTTGAGACACAGGACAAATTTTGGGGGAAAATAGATTGTAGGGGGGTCTAAAGTGCTTAAAGATTGAGATAAACAAAGAATGCCTGTTTGCTCAGTGATCAATCATTTTGACCTCTTGATTAAGTTTGCTTTGGATCTCTCCCATTCCTATGGCAGGGCACGATTAATCTTGAAGACTGCCAGCCAGAGGGCTTGGTGGATCTTCTGTTATCTGAGTGTCCTTTAAGCAAGCGGCTTCTTTAATATATTTCTGCTCCTCAGTTTTTCCACTCTGTGCAATGGGAATGGGGTTGTTGTAAGGACTAATGAGTCCTGAAATGTTACCTCACAGTTAAAATTACTTTCACAGACTATTTGCAGCATTAACTCTAATAGAAAATAAAATAAGAAAACTGTGTTCTAGTGTAGGGGACTGTTCAGGATTGAATTGTGTGTCCTCTTCCAGAAAATAACTTCAAATACTTCAGAATGTGACCTTATTGGGAATAGGATGGTTATAGATATGATTTAGTTAGATGAGATCTTATTAGATTAGGGCAGTCCCCTAATCCAATTTACTGGTGTCCTCATAAGAACAGAAGAGAGACACACAGAAAGGGTGCATGTGAGAGGGAAGGCCAAGGTTGGAGTCGCACAGCTGTGCAGGCCCAGGAGCACCAAAGATTCCTGGCAACACCAGGAGCTAGGAAGAGACCAGGACAGATCCCCTTACATACAGGTTTAGAGGAAGCAGGGGCCTACTGACACCTTAATTTCAATTCCTGATTTCTAGAACTATGAGATAATGCATTTCTGTTGTTCTAAGCTACCCAGTTTGTAGTACTAGACAATCCTACGAGACTAATACAAGGACTGTGCAAGTTTTGTAGTCATTTTTTAAGGATATGAAAAAATGCTCACAATGTGTTAATAACTGAAAAACAAGTTAAAAGATATTCTGTATGCTCTGACTTAAATAGATAAATGTATGTGTATATTCCTCCAATTTGTTCTCTATACACCATAGAATTAAAACTTATTTTTTCCTATTTAGTAGTATTTTGACTTTATTTCCTTCATCACATTTTTCTGAATTATTCAAATTATATAATGAGATAAAATCTAAGAATGGTGATTTTTTTTAAGAATAAAAAGTATTTCAGGTGGTATTATCTTCTGTGATTTAGGTAGCTATGCCTCCTAATTAAAAAAAAACAATTATAGGCATCTTTTCATTTTTCAATATAAATTTCTGTGCACAGAACTTGGCAAAACCATTACCAGCTATGGCACGCAAGAGGCCTAATATTAGCTAGCATTGAAATACGGGAGGCTGACAAAGCTAAAGGGCATGCATTACAAAAGTGTTAGAAAGTTACATATATATTAAGTGCTAACAGGTCAGTCTTAGATGGAAAGTGGATAAAGTGTCATCTGAATATAAGAGGTTCTAAAGCTAATGGAGATCCCTTTGGCTTGACAGGGGATGGATAGTAAATGTTGTCTAATAAAACTTGGGGTATCACGAGTTGCATTTTCCAAATCCCAGACCTCCTAAAATAGATACTGTTAGAACTGGTCACAGAGGATTTTAAGTTTATTTGTGCAACTATCTGAAGAATCCTTTAAGTTATTTATAAGCATATTTCCAACCATCCTAAGGTTTTAAAAATGCCTTCATTTCCCTTTGGGGTTTTAAAAGTGTGCAATTTCAAAGTTACTGATTTACTAATGCTTTGAATTTAGACACCAAATTGAGCTATATCCAAGCAGGTAGGCTTTATGGGGTTCTCAGTGCAGTTTAATAGATGCTTATTAAGGAGCCAAGCAAATATAGGGTGACTATAGGATGACTGGAGGTGAGGGTGACCCTAAGGGTGGTGGAATAGAGATGTCTATAGAAAAGGCATGTGCTTACTGCCATTAGTTACAGTACATGTTGACACCTGTGGCCATCCTTCTTCCCTGCAGGCAGCTAGAATCTCTGTGATGCTACCAAAGAATGGAGAAAGCAAATGAGACAGCAGAGGGCCACAATAGCTGGTAGCCCAAATCAGTTCATACCGGCCACCCTGAGAGTGAGTTCTATTCTCCTCCTGCCCAAGGTGGCCTGGTAGTGGTGGTTATGAGTAGAGCATTACAGATTCATGAAGAGTTGGTTTGTTTTTATTAGCATTGGTGTATCCTTTTGGAGAAGCAGCTGGTTCTGGGCCCCTAAAGATTTCCAGATGCTGGACTCCTGGGTCCCTTTTAATTTACTACTCAATGAACCTTCCCCATGTGAACTCACTCTTGGTCCTATACCCAAGCCCCCCTAATATTCATCTTAACCTTGAAGAGGAACTCCCATAGACTGCTCCATATTAGTTACTTACCCTACATACTTACTATTACTTATATGCTGTAAGGTCTACCTACTGTACTGGCATTAGCTTGAGAAGAGAGTCTCATTACCATGCCAATGAAGAGTAATATTTGTGCAACCCATTGTCACCTAAAACTTTATTCCTTGTGTTCATATTCTTTCACTCCCTTTTCAACAGCTAAAAAATTTAAAAGCATTTCCTATGACCTATATAGTATAAGAGATTTACATTGCAGTGATTGTTTTAGTCATTAAAATACCCCTTTCACTTAAGTACCTTTATTATCCCTATATTAAAGATGAGGAAATTGAGGCAGAAAGATAGAAAGTGGTAGAACCAGGATTTGAACTCAAGAGTTCTGACTCAAAATCCTGGACACTTACCTGTAAGTCTTTACTTCTTCCATCTATGTCTTTGATTCTGTTATCCTCAGTTGTCAAAAAAACAATATTCAGAGACATGTTATTCTAATTCCAATAGTATATTGCAGTTGTATTTTATTGCCATAATCTCATGATTACATTTTTGTAACCCTCTTAATCAAATACATATATCTTCTGCTTAATCGAATAAGTTTCAACACTCACATTGTTGTATGGGAAATTGTATGGTAGCTTTCAAATATACTACTAGAAATCATTGAACAAAAGGACTCACATGCAAAATTGAGATGTTCCATTCCCATGGTTTATTAAATAAATTTAAAATAGGTAATGGGAATTAAGGGGAAAGATAGAATAGGTAAATACAGTTAGGATAGTGTGCAAATGGGATGACAGGAGCCCTATTGCTCAAATGCTGGTTTATACAATGTTCATTTGTCTTGCCTCTTTGCTACATCAGCCTTCAAACAGGTGGTGTGGTCATGAGGATGAGAATGGGGTTTGAGGAAGGGGTCCCAAAGGCAGATCGAAGGTGTCTATGGGACACACTTACTCAATCAGAGAGATACAAGGGCAAGTAAACCTGCAACTAGCTTCAGCTTGCCAATTAGCTTGTGAAATAGCTTTGGGTTTTACCTGCATTTTGTGGGTAAAGTGTATATTGGGCTAGAATTGAATGGTGTTAGATAGCTGATTTTAGGATAACATAGCTATCTGCCCAGAATGACCTGGTTTTACCCTAAGGCTTGGTCATTGCAAACTTTCCAATTAAAGAGTAATATTCATTTGTTCCTTCAGAAATTCCTTCTATGTTTTTTTTATTAAATCATAACTGTGTACATTAATGCATTTATGGGGTATAATGTGCTGATTTTATATACAATTTGGAGTGCTTATCTCAAACTTGTTAACATAGCCTTCACCTCACTTACTTAATTGTTGTGTTAAGACATTTATACTCTACTCTTAATAGATTTGAGTCTTGTAGGTTACTAACTTTCTGTGTATATTTAACACAGTTTGATGTGCCTGTGTCACAAGCTAATTATCTCTCCTTAGTATGCCCTATGAATTTGCCTCTTCTCTTAAACTGTTAGCTTACTTATTATCTATGTTTTACAAGTCTTGAGTTCTATACGTGCTGTTTGTTTTACTTATCTTTTTTTGGAAGAATTGAATATTCTTTATCAAGCAAGTACGAATTATTCAAGTCTAATAGATTTCCTCTCTTACCATCAAATGATGATTGTAGTGTATGTGGATTAAATGGAGTTTTTAATTCAGTTCTTAAGTGAGGATTGGACAAAAAGTCTTATGGGAATGGGCAGTTTTTTTTTTTGGTTAAGGGTATCAGAAAAGTTTTTGGAAAAGGGGAATTGGAGCCAATGCTCTAGCTTTTTATAATGGCTGGTTTGTTTTTGGTTGTTTCATGTCACCTCTTCAGATCCTATGGTCACTCTAACAGAGAGCTAGACAGAGAAATATGTCAATTGGTTTCTGTTACTGAGCAAAACCACTCCTGGTAATCTGGCATTGAGTATGGCTTCAGTAGATACAAATTCTCTCAAAGGGGATTGGAATAAAGTAGGGTTTATTCCCAAAGGAGTTTGGCATGATATCTTTTGTAAGAAGGGAAAATCTTGTTCTGGCAAAGATTGCCTTTTGGTCTCAGCTATCCCTTAATTTTAATAATGAGTAGAAGATGCGAGTGAAGGATTTATATGATGGAAAAATCCTTTTGAAACTTCTTCCAGAAAAGCTGGTTTGCTGAATTTGAAATAGTACAGTTAAGAATTCCCTTGGAAACATTATAGGAAATAACCACCTTGTTGTTTTAGAAAATTAAAAATACAGAGCTTATTGAGGTGTTAGTTGTATGCATGGTCTGATTAGGAGGTTTGACTGATAACATAAGGGTAAGCCTGTTGAAGATCATGGATTTAAGTGCTCCTATTTTTCATATGGGGACTGAATTATCCAGATATTAAAAAGAAAAAAAAAAGTTCAGGAGCTTTCCTTAATAGTTTTTCAAACTTGGGCTTATTGCTCTCTTGATGGCAGTTTCTAGCCTGTTGTTCCACTGAATTGCCAGGAACAGTGATTTTAGGTGTGAAGTTAACCATCTCAAAAGGTCTATCTTTTAGGACAAGGAGACCGCCAGGGACTTGAATGAGAACTGATTCTACGCATTAACAGTTCCTGTGGACAAAGTCATTTAGCCAAAGACAGAACCCACCAGTGTGCTACCTGCCTTTGGTACTTCTTGCTCCTGTTTAATGGACTAGATGTGAAGTAAATAACTAACATAAGATAAACAAAGGAAAATATAAAGTAGACATTGTTTTATTCCCTTTCAGTAAAATGTTTATCAGCATCAAGGATGGATAATTCTGTAGTATGGTGTTTGTGGCTAGTCTTGGATATCTGGGATCAGATGTGTGAGTTACATGCTGAAGACATAGCCAGCTAAAGACATATTTTGCTGGTCTAATGAGTCATCCACATAAAGACATGGTTAAAACAAGCAGTTTTCTTACCTAACCACACACGGCTTTCTACCTGCTATTAAAGATTCCTGCTTTTAATGGAAGAGTACATATAAATAGGGGTAGGTAAGGTAGGGTGTTCATAATGATACAACTTAATATGGGTTTAATGTATGGTAAGTGAGCAATGATACTCCACTCCTGAATACAGACTCATAAATGGAGTGGTATGCTGGATTCATGGAGGATATTTCACCATGTGACATTTTCCATATGTAGAAAAGTAAGAAAAAAGATTTTAGAGTGGGATAACTTGAGAAATGATTTTCAGGATTTGAAATTAAGTATAGAGCTAGCAATTTTAAGTAAAGCATTGGCTATTTGGACTGCAATTAGGAATGAGATTTCTGAATATTTATTTTTAATCTATGTTGTACACACTCCATTGGTGAATGAGGTGGCTTGCAATTAATACCGCCAACACCTCATTAAATCAAAGGTAAAGAGCAAGAATAAGATATAAATAATGAAACAAGATATTAGTTTTTATAGAAAAACTTGGGTTAAGTTAGTAATTGCTCTTAGTGGAAATATTTACTTCCAGGGAAATAGATTAAATAACTTTCCTTGTTTAATAATAGGAAATATACCAGTGTGTATTCGGAGAAAATTTTCTTTCTTTTTTGAGACAGAATCTCACTCTGTTGCCCCAGCTACAGTACGATGGTGTCATAACAGCTTACTGCAACTCCCAACTCCTAGGCTCCAGTGACTCTCCTGCCTCACCTGCCCAGATAGCTAGGACTACAGGTGTGTGCCATTATACCTGCCTCATTTTTTCTATTTATTTATTTATTTATTTTTTATTATAGATAAAAATATGCACCATAGATGTGGCCCAACCAATTACCCTCCCTCCACCTAAACCTCCCCCCTCCCTTCCCCTTCCTTGGTCCTTTCCCCATAGTCTTGTGGTATAGCTGGGTTATAGCCTTCATGTGAAAGCTATAGTTTAGCTTCATAGCAGGGCTGAGTACATTGGGTACTTTTTCTTCCATTCCTGGGATACTTTGCTAAGGAGAATATGTTCAAGCTCCATCCATGTAAACATGAAAGAGGCAAAGTCTCCATCTTTCTTTTTCTATTTTTTGTAGAGACTTGGTCTCACTCTTGTTTGGGCTGGTCTCAAGCTCCAGGCCTCAAATGATCCTCCCTTCTTGGCCCGGAGTGTTAGGATTACAGGCGTGAGCCACTGCACCAAGCCAGGAGAAAACTCTTATCTGGGATAAAATTTTAGGAAGAATTTATTGCATTGATCTTAACTTAAGGAGCATTAAGCTTCATAAACCAAACTCATTTCCAGTTCTATCTTACTTATTTAATTTTGTTAACCTCATCTCTCTTACTCATTTTAAATTTATTCTCTCATGCTTCTTTTTCATATCCTTATAAGCTACCAAAATCCTTCAGAGCATAAGGCATTGTGTAAACAAAGTGAAAAAAAGCAACATGATGAGTAGGGTTTTCCATTGCATTTTTTTGTAAAATTTGCAGAATCATTTCATGTGGTAACTTACAACTGACTGTTGAAAAAGTTTCAAAAGTAACAGCATGTGGTCAAGATTCTGTTAGCACATTTTAGCCCATGACCGTGACTATTTAATTTTAGTCCTGTAAGTGCTTGTGTCTCCTTTTCTGTTCTCTCATAATCAATCCCACTTCCACTCTGCCTGCTCATCGAGTTCATGAAGGTCATTAATCCCTTAGTCCTCTCCTTTCTCCACATCTGATGATCAGTTCCTTCTTGACCTCTATTCCTTTCCAATCTAGTAGGGGCCATAGGCTTATCATCCCAACTCTTCATTCACCACTATCTTTAACAATCTTTAGTTAGTCATCTGCTGCAGTCCCCTCTGCAAATTTGGAATCAGGATTGATGCTACACTTGGCTTCCTCTCCTAACTCTCGTTGTTGACCCCTGTTTGAGAAAACCACTTAAGGGTCAACCTATTGCCATGACATTGTCTGGGCCTAGATGCCTTCAGTTCACCTCAATCTTCAGGCACACCTGTCATTCCCTTTCCTCTAACCTTTGCCCCCTCTCACTCTCAGTAGATAGACTTTGCTTTCTGCTGCGTCAAGAAAACTGGTCCTTGAAAGGTCATCTCCACTTCTGCCCACTTCCACCTAAAATTTTAGTTACCATTTCACCCATTGTTATCCTGTTTTCTCCACTCGAAGATGACAAAGTGTTTGGCTTTCCATTTCATACCTACTGTGGACTGAATGTGCCTCTGCAAAATTCTTATGTTGAAGCCCCACCCCACAATGTGATGGTATTAGGAGGTGGGACCTTTGGGAGGTAATTAGGGTAAGGTGAGGTCATGAGGGTGGAGCCTCATATGCCAATGAGCCTATAATGCTAATTCTAGTGGCTACTTGCTATTGTAAGTGATTAACCACTAGTTGAAACTGTCTATTGTCATGTGTTCCTGATTTTCCTTTTATCTTTATGTTGCCTTTTCTCTCTTTCTCAGGTTCTCCTTCTCCTTCCTATGCCCTTTCAATGTTGGAGTTATTTAGATATGTGTTCTTAGTTCTGTTTTTATTCTGGATACTCTACTTGCAAGGTCTCACACATTTTCATGGTTTCATCTATTCCTGTGTGTTTGTGAATTGCTCAGGAATCAGAGTGAGGTCTTCTTGACCTATAATATTCTGGTAATTAGAGCTTTGTTAGTACTAGGACATTGAGAAGCAGGAAAAGGTGACAGCTATTATAATCCTGGAGGTTTTGAAATAAGATTCCCACACCCACTGTAACAGGATCACTTCGATATAAGAACCCAACTCTATCCCTGAATTTCTGAGTCAATATGATTGGGGTGGGGCTTGAGAATCTGTATTGTTAAAACCTTTCTGATTTGCATGCTTATCAAGAATTTACTGTATGTTAGCAAAGCCAACATTTTATTATAAAATTTAAAACCCTTATCTGTATTCTCCAGTTAATGAGTAAGCTTCCTGGCCGCAGGAGGACCCACAGGCAGGATCAAAACTTTCTTCTCAAAACAGCTTTGAATGTGCTCATAACTAATAGAGTTGACCAAGTAAATAGTTTTTGTCCCATTAGGCACTAGCAGTGTGGTGGCCTGGAATATTTAGAGGGCAGGAATTTGCTAATTGTCCCATGAATGTCCTCTCATGGATAGTTGCTGACTCTGAGTAGTGCTGTACCAGGATGCACCCAAAGTACATCAAAGTACATGTCAGGATAAATAAATGGAAGAAATTATGACCCAGATGTCAGCGAAGGCTCTGCTCCCTCGCTAGCTCCTTTGGGATTGTACTGAATTGTTTTGCCCCACATGGGTGTAAAGCTCCCCTTTTTTCAAGTTCCCAGAGCCGTCATTTCTATTTGTTAGTCCACTGGAGTTCGTGTGTGACTTACATCTGATACCTGCCTCCTCTCTACATCCCAGTTTCTCCACTTTCCCAGCTTATCTCTCTTCTTCCCTCATTCACATTCTCTCTCTCCTAAGAGCTACACACATGCCCCTGTCTGTTTGATATGGAGAGTGAGATAACAGTCATTTTAAAATGGGAATGTGTTTGGGATCTTTTTCTTTATCTCAAGAGGTTCATCAAGGTATCATTTCCCTCTATGCAATTCCTAGGCGAAATTCTGGCCATAAAATTTTCTTTTTCTCACTTTCTACAATGTCTCCATAAAGCTGTTTCTTCAACATAACAATGTCAGTGGTGATCCAGGCAATATTGTGAGTGGTTTATTCTGGCTGTGGGTTCTGCAAGAGCATTTCATACTTCTCACGGAGGAGGCTCAAGCACTCACCCAGATTATCTGGTAACTGTATTAAGACATGTGGAGTAAGGGAAGAAGGTGGGGCCTGCACCGTAGTTTTGCTCTGTGTTAATTTGGTATTGGAGTTTGATTTCTTGAAACATAGTGTATTCTGATTCTTGTGGTTATATTACAAGTAAAGTTATTTCAAGTCCCTGAGATCTGTGTCTGTTAGTTTGTGTGAAACCAAAAATGACTGGGAGCAAAGAACAAAATTAATTTGGAGTATTTAGCCCTATCTTTGAAAATTATCTGAATTAAGTAATGGGCCTATGTACAATAGTTTGTATGATGGGTTGAATTGTGTGTTCCCCAAATTCATATATCATAGTCCTAACTCCCAGTACCTCAGAATGTCACCTTATTTGAAGACAAAGTTTTGACAAAGTTAAAATGAGGTATATGAGGCTGGACCCTGATCTATTATGGCTAGGATTCTAATAAAAAGAGGAAATTTGAAGATAGGGTCACATACTGCTAGAGAAGCCAGGAATAGATCTTCCCTTCCCAGTCCTCAGATGCACCAGCCTTGCAGATACTTGATTTTAGACTTCTAGCTTCTTTAACTATGATACAACATATTTCTGTTGATTAAGCCAGAGAGTTTGTGGTACTTTGTTGTGGCAACCCTGGTAAACTAATGAGCAAAGTAGTGCAGTATGCCTCATTGCTTATGCAGATTGTTAACTGAATATAATCTAGCTCTGTAGTTGGAGAGGGGAAAGTAACAGTGAAGAGTTTGACACTTGACCTGAGCCGAAAGGCCAAAAAGTGATGGCAAAGAGTTTGACATATTTTCCCATTAAAAATGAATATAAATAATTTTGAATGTTGGGGTGAAGGATGGTAACTTTTTGGTAAACACAGTAACTCATCCTAGGGTTTCAAACCTTACTTGGCAGGGATTTTTTTTTTTTTTTCCAGGAGTTTTGGAGAAGATGGTAGTAGAATTGCTTTGCTTTGGTTGAAAGGGCATGTGCCTTGAGCTGGTTGCTGTCACCCTCTGTACTTCACCCACCCCTTGGGTGGCCTCAAACCTTAACTCTTTACAAGACAGTGGGAATATAATTGGCAACTACTCTGAAATGAACTAGAAGGAACTGTGCCTGAGGAGTTAATTAGGTTCTCTGTTGAGGTCAGGATTTTTTTTTTTTACCATTTAAGTTTTATTGTACTATAGGTAAAATATCATTTCTGAACAAGTGATAATTATATATGCTGTAATTGGAGATGGTTACCAGTTGGGGAAGGTTTTAGGGTCTACAAACATGGGGTGAATACCATATGGGGAAAATAGCTTACCTAACCTTGTGCACTTGCCTTTCCTTTATTCCTTTCTCTTGATGTGATGCTGTGAACAACTGTCTCCCCAAATCTGCATTCACTCTTGGCCTTATTGGTTAAGCCTTGGGCTTTTCAGTGAGCTCTGTAGTATTGCATTAAAAAGTGCTTATAAAAGGATTTCCATTTAATGAATTTCTGTGCAGCCTTCTCTGAGCGTTTTATCCTAGCCTACCTTGTCTGGAACTTCCTCCTTCAATTATCACTGCTTTCAGATTTTCAACCTCTTCCTCTATGATGGCTCCTTCCCTGTAATTATTAGAAACGTTCAAGCCTTACCCATTTTGCCAAACCCTAAAATAACCTTCTGAAAGTCCCGCGTTTAAAATGCTGTTCTCTCCCACCATGAAGCGAAGCAAACTCTTTGAGGGCCAGTTGATGTCAGGGATTAGGTGAGCGTCTGCCATGAGAAGTCTGCTGTTTCTGCTTCCCAGGCTCTTCTCAGCCCACTGCCCTCGGCTATCCATTAAAACTGTCTTGAAATTCTTTGCCAAGAACTGGAAGTCTTAGAAGGTCAAATCTTCACATCTATTTCCTTTGTACTGAACTCAGAATAAGTCCTTAACTGTACCTAAGAGAAGCACGTGTTTTCCTTTCCTAGTTAAAGAACCTCTTCTTTTTGTTTAAACTGTTTCCATTTATCCTCTTACAATTGTTTATTTTAGCTTATTAGTTCACTTAATGGTTAGGATATATTTTTAAAAACTCTTTAAAATCTTTCTGGTTTAGGTTAAGACATCCTATTGTCATTTACTTCTTTTTTTTTTTTACTGATACTTTTTAAGTTGATAAGCATGATCTTTTTATGGTGTGCACATGATGTTTTGAAATATGTATACATTGTGGAATGGCTAAGTAAAGTTTATTAACATGTGCATTACCTTGCATGCCAATCTGTCATTTGTAGTGAGAACATTTAAAACCTACTTTTCCAGGAAATTTCACATATATGATACTTTTTGTTAATTATATTTGCTACATTAAATCTCTTGAAATTATTGCTCCTGTCTAACTGAAATTTTATACTCTTTGACTAACAACTCGCCAGCCTCTCCCTTCTCTCCACAAGCCATAAGTAACCACCATTCTGATTTCTATTACTGAGTTCAACATTTTTAGATCTCACATGTAAAGGAGATTGTGCAGGTATTTATCTTTCTGTGCCTGGCTTATTTCACTAATTTCATAATGTCCTTCAGGTTCATGTTTTTCAGGCTGAGTAATACTCCATTGTGAGTATGTACCACAATTCCTTTATCTGCTCATCTGTTGATAGAATCTTAAGTTGATTTTGTATCTTGGCTCTTGTGAATAACATTGCGATGAACATGGGTGTGCAGCTATGCCTTCAACCTATTGGCTTCATTTCCTTTGAGCATATACCCAGTAGTAGCCTGGCTGGATCATATGGTAGTTTTTCTATTTTTAATTTTTAAGGAACCTCCATATTGTTTTCCATAGTAGCTATATTAGTTTACGTTCCCACCAACAGTATACAAGGGTTCCCTATTCTCCACTTCCCCATCAACACTTATCTTTTGTCTTTTTGATGATAGCCATATAACAAGCTGTGCAGTGATATCTCATTGTAGTTTTCCTTTGCATTTCACTAATGATTAGTGACACTGAGTATTATTTCTTTTACATGTTAGCCATTTGTATGTCTTCTTTTCAGAAATGTGTGTTCAGATTTTTTTGCCCAACTTCTTACTGGGTTACTTTTTTCTTGCCACAGAGTTCCTTATATATTTTGGATATTAATCCCTTATCAGATATATGGTTTGTAAATATTAATATTTTCTCCCTTCTTGTAGGTTGTCTCTTCACTCTGTTTGTTGATTGTTGCCTTTGCTGTGCAGAAGCTTTTTAGTTTAATGTAATCCTATTTCTCTATTTTTACTTTTGTTGCCTGTGCTTTTGGGGTCATATCTAAAAATTCCTTATCTGGACCAGTGTTGTGAAGATTTTTCCCCTATGTATTCTTTTAGTATTTTTGCAGTTTCAGTTCTTACATTTAAGTCTTCAATACATTTTGACTTTATTTTTGTATGGTCTGAGATAAGGCTACAGTGCATAAGAATATCCCACTTTTGGCAACATTATTTAATGAAGAGACTATCCTTTCTCCACTGTGTGTTTTTGGCCTCTGTGTTGAAAATCTATTGACTGTAAGTGGGTGGGTTTATTTCTGGGTTCTCCATTTTGTTTCATTGGTCTATGTGACTGGTTTTTTTTTGTTGTTGTTGTTTTTTTTTTGAGACATGAGTCTCACTTTGTCACCCTTGGTAGAGTGCTATGGCATCTTACCTCACAGCAATCTCAAACTCTTGGGCTTAAGAGATCCCCTTGCCTCAGCCTCCCAAGTAGCTGGGACTATAAGTGCCTGCTATTTTTTGTTGTAGTTGTCATTGTTATTGTTTAGCAGGTCTGGGCTGGGCTCGAACCTATCAGTCCCGCTGTATGTGGCTGACACCCTAACCCCTGAGCTATGGGCACTAAGCCTATGTGTCTGTTTTTATTCCAGGTCCTGCTGTTTTGTTTGCCATTTACTTTTGCTATTATTTTTGTTTTTCCTCTACCACATTAATTTTTTAAAAGTTGAAATACCTATTATACTTATCACAGTTATATACTTAAATGTCTCAGCTAATGGTTTTATGTATTTTTAATATTTTTTTCTAATACCACTTGCCTTATATTATAACCCCTCTTTTTGGTGTCATGGTTTTACCCTTATTTATCTTCTTTCAATATTCTCTTTCTATTTTTTTTATTTAGCTCTTTTATTCTGATTCTTATTTTTTACCTATTTCTATTTTTTCTCTTTATTTTTGAGCTTTTGGTTTCACCTATTTTAAAGGCTTTAATTTTACTACTTTGCATTGTAATCTTCAAAGTCCTTATTTGCCTGTTTCTTGTTTCCTGGTTGTGTTCTATTCCTTTAAAGTTTAAAATTATTATTTCTTAAAATTACAGACACAGTGTTTTTTTGTTTTTTTTGGGGGGGGGAGGGAGTTGAGACAAGGTCTCATTTGGGAAGTGGGGACAAGGTCTCATTCTTATACCTCCCTCCTTCCCTAGACTGAAGTATAGTGACATAATCATAGCTCACTGCACCCTTGAACTTCTGGCTCAAGTAATCCTCTTGTCTTAGCATCCTGATTGGCTAGGACTATAGGCATATGCCATCATGGACAAGTAATTTTTTAATTTTTTTTAAATAGAGAATGGGGTCTTGATATGTTGCCCAGGCTGAGCTCCAACTCCTGGCCTCAAGTGATCCTCCTGCCTTGGCCTCCTAAACTGCTAGGATTACAGGTAGAAACCACCAGGCCTGGCCCACACAAGCATTTTGTTGGTGTTAAAAATGCAAGGACATTTTTGCCTCTGTAAATAGAGAGGTTAGACATTTTTCTCTTAATTGTCTCTAACAATTGCTCTTTGGTGTTTGCAGACTATTTCCCGTTAGCTTTAGTTTTCTTCAGGAAAAATAAAGTCATCATTAATACCTCTAGAATTGTATATGACAAATTTTTTATCTGAGAGTGATAATGATTCCTTTTTAGAATTAGACAATTTTTCTTGCATTCCATATTGGTCATTTGTTTATTAGGGACAAGATATTTTCACATCTATTCTGTCTGACATAAGTAATGGGGTCTGCAAGTTTCTTAGCACCATGCCAGATTACTCAAAGAAATGGTCAGAAGGGGAAGGTCACTCCTGAGATCTGGCTTTGCTGAAGAAACTTGTAAATGACAATTCTGGAAGGAAGCTTTATAGTGAGACAGTAGTCATGCTCATGAAATCTCTTCTACCTAAGTCTGTTTTGTAGGTTGAGTTTGATCTGCCACCCCTTTTGGTAGGTTTATGGGAGCATACTGGGCAAGTTGGTCTTTTTCCTTCTTCACATTATAAGGAACACATGGACTGTGAATGTCACTGTAGACGTCTTCTTTTCTTTCTTTTTTGAAACATCAAGTACAAATATGTATGAATGAAAGTGGAACTCAACTGTTGTTTGTCTTGGCTAGACCACATAGGTCTGGTTTGGGACATATACTTTAGTAAAGTAACTTAAAAGTTATGCTGTATGAGGAACAATTGAGTGACACATTTAATTATAAGAGGAATTTAAAGAAAACTTTCATGCAATTGGCATATATCCCTAGGGTTATCATGGCAGAGGGGTTTGCTAAGTAGGGCAGAACTGGATGCATTTGTGGAATTTACATGGGGCCAAGTTTGGCTGTGTCTAAGAGAAAAACAATTCAAATGTGAAAACAACCCACACAGCCTTGCTGCTTCAAAGTGGATCACAATGGGGTAATAGGGCCATTGTTAGAGGCAGAAGGTTCTGTGACTCTTTGGCCTTGTCTTCATTTTTACCTCTGGCCTTAAATTGGATTTTTCAAAAAATAAATTTTATTATGTGTATTTAAGGAATATAACGTGATGTTATAAGACATATATATTGTAAAATGGTTAATATAGTGATACCAATTAATGTATCTGAATAATCTGATTGGTTTATTTGAAAATAGGGCATTTGCATTTGAAATGAGTTTCCTTTTTTGCTTTTATTTCTTTTGATAGTGAAAAGGAAATCCTTTCTCCTTGGAGTCATCCTTGATAATATGCCAGCAAGGCATTGGCTGCTTTGCTCCTATCCAGTACACTTCATAGATTGAAAGTTAGGGTCATGCTAGAGAAAGGGTATGATCATTGAATTGGAATAAGTGTAGAGGCAGATCTTTAGCTTTCTAGAGATTAAATCCAACTTTTCCTTAATAGTGTATAAGTATTGTATAGTAAAATATATAATCTGAAGTGTGTAGTGTGAGTTTAGACAGTTATATCCACTTGTGCAGTGGGTGTTCCTTTGTGCCCCCCTTTTTAGCTGATTTCTTCCCCCAGCCTCCATTCCCCAGAGATAAAAGATTAAATCACTTTCTGACTTCTGTAACCATTGGTTAGTGTGGCCTGTTTTGGGGCTCATATGAATGTAATCATACGTGTACTTCTGTATTTTGCCATGTATAACACACTCCCATGTATAATGCGCACCCATGTTTTGGCTCAAACTTTCAGGAAAAAAAATCTTTCATTTTAATTTTTCATCCAAATTTTTATTTGTTTATATTTAGGTACTTTTTTGTATTATAAAGGAACTTTGTAAAAATATTAGCAAAATTGCTAGCTCCTGCCTAAAGTGTATGAAGAGAAATATTTTGCTTTTTGTTGGTGGAAAATGTTCATTATAAGTTTATAGGTTTATAATTTTGTAAGTTTAGCAAAGCCTATTACTCTACTGCAGACTATTATTTTCCATATGAATATCATCATTGCTTTCTAGAGTTATGTTTTAAACACACAAACATAAATGCAAGAATTAGAAACATTTATATAGCTGCAGAATTAGTATACCCCTGTATAATGTGCATCCTTGTTTTTCCCTGAAAATTTTGGGCAATAAATTGCTCATTATAGATGCCAAAAGATGATAATTTTTACCTATTTTTTTTCATTCAGCATAATGTTTTGTAGCTCATGGAAAGTCTTCAATGAATATGAAAACTGTAATGACAGCAATTAATAGTTTACATAATTTGGTCCAGATATGTTTTAGTCCTAAACTTAAGCAGACCAATATGGTGCAATAGAATGCTCTGGAAATCTATGGAAGTTTAATAAAGACTTTATTAAAATTAGTTCTAGAACATTTTAATGTAATTTCTAAAACTTGTTGTAAATTGACAGGAATTGAGATACTGCTTCAACAAATCTTGAAAGCTTGAAAAGCTTGAAAAAGCTTTAAATGTACAAACTTCTAGTTTCTTTGAAATAAGATAGTGAATTACATTTGTTACCTCTTTGTGATAGCTAAACATTGGGATCAACATACTATGCAATAAGAAAAATTTTTAAAATTCTTTCTATAAGCTTTATTGAGGCATGGTTGACAAGGAATATTTACAGTTTATAAAATTTAATACAGTTTCACAAGTTTGTGCCATAAAACCATCACTACATCCATCAACTCCAAAAGTTTCTCTTTCAGATTTTTCTCTCCTGCACCGTCTTTCTCCCTACACCATCAACCAATGATCAGATTTCTCTCACTGTATACCAGTTTACATTTTATAGAATTTTAGTAAGGGATGTTAAAATAAATTATGGCACATTTATATTATGTTAACATTAAAATAATGTTTTTGAAGAATATTTAATCTTAAAGTGCTCATGATACAATGTTAGGTGCTCATGATACAATGTTAGGTGAAAAAAACATATAAAATTATAAATACAGATTTATTTCAAATTCACACACACACAAAATGCCTTTAACATATATAGTAAAAAAATGAAGGAAATATGTTGAAATGATATGGTTATTTCTGGGTTATGTGGAATATGGGTGATTTTATTTAATTTTTACTATTTTTTAATTTTCTATAGTTAGTATAATCAGAATACATTATTTTATAATCATGAAAATGTAAAGAAAGCTGTGAATGAGGTGATATAAGTATACAACAAACTTTTTATAATGCATTTTATAATGCCTTTTTTATAATGCATTTTCCACTGGTACGAAGACATTTTCACTTGGGGATTTGAACTGTAAGTGGTTAAGTATGTGTTCTCTAAACCTAAGAAAAAATTGTGATAGAGAGACATTTTTTTTTTCCCCTGGAAGTGTTGGAGTGCCTAGGATATTAATATATTTTCTCTGAGTAATCATGTTAATAACTATGGTATGTAAAATAATTCCTGCAGTATCTGACTGCTTATCCTCCTGGAACTGAACTGAAAATATTATGTGAGCTTCTTGGTAATGAAGGTCACAAATCAAAAGAAAGAATACATGAAAAAAGGATTAGAACAAAAAAAGCTAAAGCCATAACTCTACATCCCTGTTATAATGAATCCTATAATTTGACAAATGTAAGCGGGTAAAATATGGCACTTAATGAATTAAGGATGAGCTGATCTTCCTTATTATCAGTTGGGAATAAAATCCTTTTTCCTAAAGTATTGAAAGATTCAGCAAAAAGGAAGCCACATATAAATTAAAATAATTTATTAGCAGAAGGAAATTATAATTTTTTATAAAATTATCATTTATTGTAAAGAGTAATAGTAATTTTTCTTCTTATTTTATATAGGATTTATAGTGTGTGAAGCATAAACAATGATTATAAAATTTGTATGTTTATTTTTACTTCTTAATTTAATAAAATAATAATGACCTCTTCTGTGTTCATAGGCCTATCTGAAAAATAAAAAAGAATAAGGCATGGTGTCTCTGTTCTTAAGACACCATGGTTAGTGCATTATTTGGGTGTGGTTCTTGGGCCTAAAACCGTATAACTATAAGTGACCCTTAAATAACAAGGGTTTGAATTGACCGGGTCCACTTATCTGCAGATTTTTTCAATAAATATATTAGAAAAATTTTTGGAGATGTGGGACAGTTTGGAAAAAACTTGCAGATGAACTGTGTAGCCTAGAAATATTGAAAAAATTAAGAACAAGTTAGACATGTTATAAATGTATAAAATATATGTAGCTACTATTCTATCATTTTCTATCAAATCACATACACAATTTTAATATAAAATGTTAAAATCTATCAAAATTTACATATAGATCAAAATTTACCCTTACAGACCATACATGGGGCTAGTTTTCTCTCTGGTAAATTATGTTTCATAGTAAAAAGTGATCTGTCATAGTTCTTGAGTATTTTACATTGTGTTTAGTGTACTGTAAACCTTGAATAACACCATGGGACCCACAGAAGTGCCACTAGTGATGCTGGAAGTGTTCCTGAGAAGCAGAGAACATTCACAATAGTCCAAGAAAAAGTTGAATTGCTAGATATTTACAGTAGATTGAGATCTGCAGCTGCAGTTGCCCACTGTTTCAGGATAAATGAATTCATCCTAAGGGCCAATGTGACAAAAGAAAAGTCACGAAACCATCAATCATGACCATTGTTGCAGCTGTACCGAAGGTGTGAAAACTTTGCACTTTTTACAAAATACTTTTTGTAAATGTCTCATATTGAAAATGCAGCCTGATATGTGGGTGCAGGATTATAATAAGAAAAGCATACTCTAATATGATTGGAGAAAAAGTAAAGTCATTATATAACCACGTAAAGCAAAAGGAAGGTGAAAGATCTAAAGCTGGAGAATTTAATGCCAATAAAGGAAGGTTTGTTAATTTTAGAAAGAAAATTGGCTTTAAAAAGTCAAGATAATAGGAGAAGCAGCTGCTTCTGATCAAGAGACAGCAAACAAGTTCCCAGATGCCATTAAGAAAATCATTGACAAGAAAGAATGTCAGCCTGAATAGGTTTTTAGTACAGGAGAAAAAATGCCATGAAGGATATTTATTAGTAAGGAAGAGAAGTAAGCACCAGGATTTAAGGCAGGAAGGGATTGGCTAATCCACTGTTTGGGCAAATGCACTCAGGTTTATGATCAGGGATGCCCTTATCTATAATGCTGCTGACCTCAGGGCCTTGGAAGGAAAAGATAAACAGCAGCTGCCAGTCTTTTGGTTGCACTACAAGAAGTCCTGGACATTGAGCACCTTTTTCTGGGTTGTTTTGGCTGATGCTTTGTTTCTGCGATCAGGAAGCACTTTGCTAGTTAGTAATATACTACTTTTTAAAGTTCTTTCATATGGGACAGTGCCCATGCCACTCAGAACCCCATGAGTTCAGCACTAAAGTTGTCAAAGTAGTCTACTTGCTTGTCTGCAAATACAATCTCTCAAATTCAGCTTTTAGGCCAGGGGACTCGAGGACCTTTAAGGCTCATACACAAGGTCCTTTAGAAAGGATTATCAATGTTAAGGAAGAGAATTCCCAAAGGCAGAACATCATGAAAATGTGAATGGATCATACTATTGAAGATGCCATCTTTGTTACAGAAAAAAACCATTAAAAGCATTGAGACCAAAATAATAAATTCCTGCTGGAGAAAACTGTGTCCAGATGTGCATGACTTCGTAGGATTTACGACAGAGCTATAAAAGCTATCATGAAAGAGATTGTGGATATGGCAAAAATCGTTTCAAGGTAAGGATTTTGGAGACATTGAAGAGCTAATAGGTAGCATATCAGAGGACTTAACAATGACTTGATGAAAATGAGTGCTTCTGGATCAGTGACAAAGGGGAGGAAGACATAGGTGAAGCAGTACAGGAAACAGGTTGACATTAGACAATCCGGCAGAAGCATTCTGATTATTCAACACTGCTTTTGACTTCTTTTAGGACATGGATCCCTCTATGATCTGGGCACTGAAACTAAAGCAAATGCTGGAAGAAGGACTGGGAAATATTTTTGGAGAAATGAAAAACAAAAAAGTCAGGCAGAAATTAAGTTACACTGAGTATGCCTCCCAAACCTCCTTGACCCTTCTACCTCTGCCACCTTTGAGATAGCAAGACCAACTCCTTTGAGAGTTCTTCCTCCTCCTCCTCAGCCTACTTAATGTGAAGCCAAGGTGGGCAGCTGAGTGTGATGGTATGTGCTACTTGGGAGACCAGGAGTTCCAGGGTGCTGTGATTGGGCCACTATATTCCAGCCTGGGCAATAGAGTGTGAGACCCTGTCTCAAAAATAACAACAACAACAAAAACACAGTAAGGGTTTATGACTTTATGATGATTCACATCCACTTAATGAATAGTATAGTAAATGTGCTTTCTTTTCCTTATGATTTTCTTAACAATTTTTCACTCTAGCTTACTGTATTGTAAGAATACAGAATATAATACAGATAACAAACAAAATATGTTCATCTATTGGATGCTATTGGTGGCACTTCTGGTCAATAGTAGGCTATTAGTAGTTAAGGTTTGGGCGAGTCAAAAAAGTTATACGTGGATTTTGGACTGCATGGAGGTTTGCACCCCTAATCTCCATGCTGTTCAAGAATGAATTGTATTTTGAGCCTGAGAATAGGAGTATTTTCAATTCTTATTTTCATCCACTAGTATACTAAAAAAATGAAAGTGACAGCATGGATCAATATAGTTATCAGTGTCCATTAAAATTAGTGTTGGATCATTTTTAACAAAAGAATGTATTATATAAAAATATAAAATAATTATAAATGTTTTCTTATTTATTTTTAGCAACATTGTCAACTAGCACTTTTGGATAGTTCTTTTTCCTGGAAAACACTTTTTCCAAAACATGCTTATTTGTTTTCTTGCATCCAAATTCCAAGATTGGTGAAGGTGAAATAAGATTGATTGAAAAAAATCTGGTGTCAATTCAGTGGTTCCTAAGTGAGGTATTTAAGTCTTAATAAAAGTATAAATGGATGGTATTAATTCAATATAATATCAATGTAATATTCCCAAGCACATGGATTGTACTTTGCATGATCAGAAGGGTATACACTGTACTTCCATTTTCCTGTGATAGAAAGGTGTATGAATGGTAGCTAAGAGCAACTCTGATGCAACAGAATGTCTTATTGAATTATTCTAGAAATCTATAAAGGTGGTAAATATATGTGTCATAAACTGTGATATATCACGAAAGTACAATTAGTGAAATTATATATTTTATCTTTCTTTTGTGCTTATAGCCTGATTTTCTTCATAAATCCTCTAACTTATTAAAGTGAAATTATTTTAAAAGATACATTAGAAAATCAAGAAACAGTAAGATGATATTTCAGTAATGTCTTTAAAAAAAGACATTTCAAAGTTAAAGTGCTTGATGCTTTCTGAGAGCTTAATTGTATTTAAAAATAAGTAAAATTCTGATGACTTACATCTTTTACCTCAATCTTTCTCTAATATAAATACTATTTCATATAAAACTACTTAAGCAGAGCTTGACATCTTTTAAAATCATTCACTATCATAACATAATGTAGTCTGCAAATGTTTTTCACTTCATTTGAAATGTCTCTGTGGATGAACACAAATCCTATTGATAGCAGCCTTTGAATGCCTCACTGTCATTGCATAATGAAGCTAATATCACTATGAAATAAGATAATGGACTCTCAAAATCTACTGAGCTCCCCAAAACTTTCTGACAGATCAAAACAAAAACTTGGGAGTAAAAATAATGATACATAAATGCCTCTTAACCACTTTATATTTAGGGAAGTAATCTGATATATAGCCTTAAAACTCACATATCTGTTAGAAGCATATTTAAATATAATGTTTGCAAGCAGACAAAAATACTTTTTTTGGTAAATGATTACCATTTACTGAAAAAAAAAATAATAAAGACTTCTTTCTAATTAAAAATGAATTGTTTTTCTGTTCTGGCCATGCTTTAAACTAGTGGTTCTCAACATTCCTAATGCAGTGGCCCTTTAATACAGTTCCTGTGGGTCGTGACCCACAGGTTGAGAATGGCTGCTCTAAACAAACCATTTAATTCCATTTACTCTTGATTGTTTGGGAGATGGTACCCAGTGTGTAGATAACTCAGGCCCTCTGTCTGTTTCTCTTCTCTCTCCGGCTGCTGTCTACCTTCTGTTCCTATCAGTGCTTACCAGCATCCTAATAGGCTTGGGTGGTGGAGGGAAAGCATTGGATTAAACCAGAAGTTAGATGAGTCAATGCTTTTCTTTTTAATGCTCAGAAAATGTTTTGCCCAAGAGCTGTTAGTTAAAATCAGGTTTTCAATGTACTGTTGATTTTAATTTATGGTATGGGTGTCTTTCATTAACTTGGAAAATCCTAAACTTAATTGAAAATAAAGGCAGCATGATAGAGTGAAAAGCTTTGAAATCAGGCACAGCGGGATTCAAATTCCATGTCTTGCTGTTACTAACCTTATGACCTTGGCAAGATGGTTTAATTTATTAGCCTCTATTTCTTTATTA
The DNA here is from genome assembly GCA_963574355.1 of Loris lydekkerianus. Taxonomy (NCBI): domain Eukaryota; kingdom Metazoa; phylum Chordata; class Mammalia; order Primates; family Lorisidae; genus Loris; species Loris lydekkerianus. The sequence goes on along the minus strand of CAUYPK010020710.1, from coordinate 1,436 downwards.
GTTCATGGAGGATACAATATCTGTTTGGCAAAGTTGTTATGAGAATTGATAATAATTTATGTTAAACATCTGGTATATAAGATATTTACAATTTTTGCTCAAATAGGACTTATAGTTCATTAGAATGTATTTAATACCAGGGGCCATTTCTGGAATGTATTAAGATTACTAACTATATTATGAAAAATATTTGTTAGAAATATCAAGGGCTGAAGTTTTGATACATATATGTAATAACCCATTAGCTACATAATTCTGTGAAGCTGGCAATCTCAGCACATAGAAAAGCACTTATCACTTTTATTCAGTACATAGATGATTCCCATTACAATTAGGAAGCAAACGCTAATTCTGAGAGGGCTGTGAATGGGGGCCCTAGAGACCAAAGCTCTTCTTCATGTTTCCTCTAGCAAATAGTCATGTATAAAAAGATCTCAATTTGGGTACTTTATGGACTAGATGTGATCTTGACATTCTTACAAATATGGTTCTTTTTAAAATGTAAAATATTTAAATATATTAGAAAACTCTGATGTTCAACAAAACTGAACAGAAGCTTTTGATAGATGCTTCCTAATATATATTTGGATTTCTACAAGATGCAGTTATAAATCATGTCACGAAGATGATGTCTCATTCTTCTCATTCCTGTCTGACCCTGGTTCCCAGGACTCTCATGTTAGCCTGGAACAAAAGTAATTTTATAAATGAATTCATACCCAGGTGTACTCACGTGGAGAATAAATTTCCTGGAAAAGTTGTTTTTCAAGTATGATATGGTTTATTTAAAGTTATTTAAGAAAATTCAGAGAATATAGGGCTTAATACCTTTAATAAGGAAACATTGTCTTAGCTAGTGCTGAATTGTTAAATGGACTGGAGCCATGAATCAATCAGAAGGTGGTATCGACTGTGAGAATTAAGCTGCAGAAGGTTGCTGTACTACCTATCCTCAACAACACAGTGAAAGTTCATTGTGTTTTCCAGATAAGGAATTAAGATGCAGAATGATTAAGGAAAGCCAACAAAGTGATTAAGTATGGTTGAAGGATCTTTTAAAGTCAAACTTGCAAATTTTCTCAAATTTATCTACTTCCACATATTTTGGTTGAAAATGGAGCAAATGTTTTGTTATGCTTGATAGTGATCAACAGAGCACATAGTAAAGGATTAACTTAATTATTAATCATTGTAGGACGTGTCTTCATAAATCCACTTTCTTTTCCTTTTTTTTATTTTTATGTTTTTGAGACAGAGTCTCACTCTGTCATAAAGGCTAGAGTGCAGTGGCACAATCACAGCTCACTTTGGCCTCAAACTCCTGGGCTCAAGTGATCTTCCTATCTCAGCCTCCCAAGTAGCTGGGACTACTGGCTAATTTTTAAATATTTTTGTAAGACATGGGGTCTTAGTCTATTGTCCTACCTGGTCTCTGT
>CAUYPK010020708.1:0-45154 GCA_963574355.1 Loris lydekkerianus | reverse complement strand
AAAAGAAACAAAAAATCCCCCAAAACAGAAATAAAGGAAATACAGTGGTTACCAGTGAGGCTGGGACTGATTATGGGGAGAGTTTTGGGAAGAGATTGATCAATGGGTTCAAAAGTTCTTGTTCCATAATCTAGTAGGGTGACTTTAGGTAACAAGATTTCTTATGTATTTCAAAATAGCTAGGAAATAGAGAGGAACTTGAACAGTCCAGTGCAATGAAATGATAAGTGGTTGGTATTATGGTTATCCTAATCACCCTAATTTAATCACTACATATTGACTACATGTATCAAAATACCACATATACCCCATATGTACAATTATTATTTATCAGTTAAAAATAAAAATATTTTTAAAGAGGAAATAGGCATTTCAATATGTATAGACATGACTATGCAAGAAGGCTTCACAAAATAGTCTGAAACTTGCATCTTCACATAGACTCATGGTAAAAAATGTGACAGCTATAAGCACAGAGTAATATAGGGGTGTATTACAGGGAGTCACATATTCCACACGATACTGACATAGGCCCTGGGGTTTTCTGAAATGGTGGAAAACACTTGGTAAATCTTAGAACAAAACAAAATCTAATCTTTTTTATACATGATAATTTCATTCTTGAAAAAGACAAGGTATATTAAAAATACACAAAATGAAAAAAAAAAAAAAAAAAAAAAAAGAAAATCACTGGTCTATAGATTGATAAATTTAGGTGACATATTTTTGGCAAGAATACTTCATAGAAGAGTGTTCTACCAGAACATCTATCCAATACACTTTCACGTCCATTCTTTTCCTGCAACTTCCTTCCCAATTCTCTGTGGCCAACTCCTAGAAGAACAGGAGTTACACCCCTGGGAAACAAAAGGAGTTAACAGGAAATACGGAGGAAGGAAAGCTTGTCCTAATGCACATGGCTTAGCTAGCCATAGTGTCATTTTCACTGATCTTATTTTCCCTGACTCTTACTATTGGCTGCTATGATCTGAATGTTTATGTGCCCTTGAAATTAATATGTTGAAATTATAACCCCCAAGGGGATGGCGTTAGAAAGCCAGATCTTTAGGAGGAGATTATATCACATGAGTGGAGCCCTCAGGAATGTGAGTATTGTCCTTTTTATAAAAGAAATTGCAGAGAGCTCTTTCACTCCTTCCACTCTAAGAAGACACAGCGTGAAGCTCACATCTATGACCCAGGCAGTACACCTTCGCTGGACACCAAGTCTGTTTGCACTTTGATCTAGGATGTCCCTGCCTCCAGAACTGTGAGAAATAAGTTTTCATTGTTTTAAGCATGTAGTTACACCAGGCAGAAAGACTAAGACAGCGACAGGAACAACTCTACAGCTCAAACATAAGGACAATCTACTCATCATTTTTTTTTATAGAGAGGAAAACAAGCTTATTTTTATAGTTATCATTTATTAAAGACAAATGTCACCTTCAGTGCCTTTCATGCCTATCGGCATCACAAAATGTAGGAAAAAATTAAAGAATTAATAGGGAGACAATGATAATATTAGAGAAGTGGTTCTCACACTTTTCACTTGGTGCTGACTCACAACCCACCTCCTTACCACCACAGAAGAAACCCTGACATTTTATATCCAAGTCCTTGCCATACAAAGAGGAAGAAAAGAATCTGTTTTATTCACAAAATTTCTGTAATCCCCAATAGTTCATGACCTGGAATTGGGGGAAAAGTGCATTAGACTAGCTAGGCTAAGGGTTTAACAAGAAAATAAGGAGATGGAGTAACAATGATCGCATACCTTGGTTGAGAATTACCTTTTATGTTTTAATGCAAACCAGTTTTTTCCTTCAGCTATAGCATCACATAAAGGTCATTGGAATCAAAAGACTTGAGTTTTAATTCCCTCTTAACCACTTTCAACTAAAAGACCATGGCCGTGTCCCTAGTCTTCTCTGAGACTCCTCTTTGAAACAGAGATAATGCTGCTAAGTTCACAGAGTTGCTACAGAGGTCCCAGGAGCAAAGGAATGTGAAAGTTCTTGGTATAAAACAAGCAAATGCTTGTTTTGGGTTCCAGGGGGTGTGCTCTAAAGCCCTTTTGCATGAAAAAATCAAAGTAAACTAGGGAAGTTTTCTCAGTCACTTTAGCGTGTGTACCATCCCCTGACAAACTCCCGCTTCTGGTGTTGCAGGCAGTCTGGTTGGACCGTGAGAAGTACGAGGCAAAAACATTCTCAGTGTGAATATCAGTCCTCTCAGAGTGAGATGATTCTTGGATAAAGAAACTGTGGAAATTGGTACAAATGACCAGGTCAGATTATATAAACCTCCTGCCTTACAAAGAGTAACTGAAAACCAGTAAAATGGTTTAAGTTTTCACTGGTTTATTCCTCTAAGCGGATGCATCTCACTTATCATATGTTTTAATTATTCCTGATGTGTTGCCTATCACATCACAAGCTTCTTCAAAGGGAAAGGAATAAGCAGTTGTCATAACAACAAAGCTCTTCATTACCCTGGGAACCTTGGACAGCTTTATTTAAAATGAAGAAGAAAAAAGAACCCTAACCAATTAGCTTTATCAGTCTGATTCATGTTCTTCTTAAACTGATAACTGTTTCCTGAAGAACTTACAATTTGATGGGGGATGTGTCATGAATATTTATGTTAACATAAAACTCGGAGAAAAATTGGCAAGCTAATTATCACTTGGAAGGTGTTTCTGGTCAAATTTCTGCCCAGTGATCCATTTGATTTTTTTTAATGACTTTTATTAAACAAATCAAAGAATTAGTGGGACTTTTGCCAACATCTATCCATTGGTTCAAGAACAGCAATGAAACCTATCTAGGTTTAAACTTTAAAGCCAAGGTTTCACCCTCACTAATTTGATTTGTGTTAACTTTTCATTCAGTTAAACCGGAAATGTGCCTGCCTGCCTTCCACCCTTCCTTCTCCGTGCCGGAGATACAGTGGAGGTCCCTGGACAGTTTTAATTCTGCCCTTCTGCAGAATTAAAAAAGCAGATGTTTTCTTCTGGCTGAAGGAGATAAGAGTGAGAAGTAATTATTGTTTGGGTCCCAAATCCCACAGGTGTTTTCATTCCTGCCGTGTGACCACAGAAAAAATAAATAGTAAATCTGAGAGGGTCTGGTTGGGGTGCTCTTCAAGTTCAGATTTAACACCAAATGACTGAATATCTCCTGCAAATAAAAAACTATGGAAGAGACAGCAAACTTTTTCTGTAAAAATCCAGATACTAAATATTTTTTACTTTGTAGGAGATAAGGTCTCTGTTGAACCTCCTCACCTCACTGTTGACTGAAGCAGCCAAATCAATCTGTAAACCAAAAGACCTGACCAAGTTCTTGTCCAACCATAGTTTGCTCACCCTAAAGGGCTCCTAAGAAATTAGATACCTACCACATAAATTGTTTAAATAAATACTAATGAACACTTGGATAGCATGTTCACAAAGGATTTTCACATGTATTATTTCATTTCATCCTGAAATGGGGATTAATCTAAGAGGTAAGCATTATCATTTTCTTATCTTACACAGAGAAAATTAGACTTAAGGTGCTCAGGTAATTCCTTTGCTTTTCAAGATGAAAGAGCTGATCTCCTGATTTCAGGTTCAATGCCCTTTCCACCACAAACCCAGCTGCCCATAAACAATATTCATTATACAGATCAAAATGAAATAAATATAAAGGACAATTTCTATAGGTATAGTGAGTGGTCAGAAAAGTGAAAAAAAGAAAAATCCATCAACACTCTTCAAGCTCCATTGAGTCTCCTCATGATACTAACTCAAGCATTAGACTAAGTTATAAGTAACCAGAAAGCCAGAAAATTCTGTCTCCTTGGTCCCAGGGTTGCTTCAAGAATTAACCTTAGAGGCCTAGTTCACTCTCAGCTGTCTGTCTTCCTAAACTGAAAGCAACAAAGACTTCAGCAATTGTTTGGGGTCAAGGAAGGAAATCATCTAGAAAGGATCTGGTCTGAATTAGATTCAGGAGCGGTTATGGATCAGGCTTGGGACATACCTAGACTCTACATATAGGTGAGATTCCTCCATTACCAAAAAAAAAAAGTGCAAGAACACTCAATTATGACAACTCTACACAATCAGGATATTGCATTAGGAAACACAGATGCACCATCTGTTAAAGAAACACAATTTAGCTGATTTTTTTTTCATTTGGCTTTAGCCTTGCAAATATTAACTCTATATTGTTTGACTCAAATAAAAGTCTCAAAAAATATTGTTGATAAGGCATGTGTAAATGATATCATCCACCTGTAATTCAATTCACTCTACAAGCATTCTACTAAGTGACTCCTAAGTGTCAGGCATAATTAAATAACTCTGCTTTCAATGAGTTAATACTTCTAGCAAATAAGAATAAAACACCCATATAAGTGAATGTGATACAAGGTAGAATTAATTTGGGAAAGGACTTAACATTACCTAGATACAGAGATAGAAAAGAAAGACAATGGAGGTTTCCTGAAGAAAGGTGCCTTAGTCTCTTGGAACGTTATAAAAATGCCATAGATTGGATGGTGCCTGTGGCTCAGTGAGTAGGGCGCTGGCCCCATATGCCGAGGGTGGCGAGTTCAAACCCAGCCCCAGCCAAACTGCAAACAAAAAAATAGCCAGGCGTTGTGGTGGGCGTCTGTAGTCCCGGCTACTAGGGAGGCTCAGGCAAGAGAATCGCTTAAGCCCAGGAGCTGGAGGTTGCTGTGAGCTGTGTGATGCCACGGCACTCTACCAAAGGGCCATAAAGTGAGACTCTGTCTCTATTAAAAAAAAAAATGCCATAGATTGGGTGATTTACAAACAACAGAAATGTATTTCTCATAATTCTAGAAAGTCTAAGATTAAAGCATCAGCAGATTCAGTATCTGGTAAGAGCCTACATTCTCATAAACAACCATCTTCTCACTGTAACCTTACAGATGGAAGGGATGCCAGGACTTTCTGGTGTCTCTATTATAAGGGCACTAATCCCATTCTTGAAGGCTCCACCCTCATGATCTAATAACCTTCAAAGATTTCACCTCCTAATGCTATCACCTTGAGAGTTAAGATTTCAGCATATGAATTTGAGGAGGACAGAAACATTCAGACCACAGCAAAGAGAGTTATAAGAATTTTCAGGAAGAGTAAGTTGACAGGAAAAGAAGCCGAAATTAGCTGTCCTGGCCCGTGAACTTGCACAGATTGGAGCAGAAAATTGAATTATAGCTTGAGGGTTTAGGTGATGTATAGTTTGCCACAAAGATCACATTCAGTCTGAAAACGTTTTATTTTCTTTTTCTGTTTGAAGTTAAAAAAAAAAAAAAACTATGTAATCAATTGCCAACATTTAAAAGATTTTTACCTGAGAGTTAGATTTACAACTCCTCTTAAAGAACTGAATGATCTAGCAACCAGGTCTGCCACTGCCACATGTGAACAATAACGGCTGTGTAGAAGTCATAGTAAAGAAAAATTGGGCCATTTTTCTGGCCCCTTCAGACCTATTATGCCTATTTATGTTACCTATATGACCTCTGTAGGCATTTGAGTTTGTAACAATTAATTCAAAAGAAACACATGAGATATTTTCTAAGATAAGGTAAGAGAGCTTGAAACAATTTCAATATGATTAGGAAGGTGCTTACAATTGTCCTACTTTAAAAATAAGTGACCAATTATTAAGTAATAAGCCATGAATTACTAAAACTGGAAAAGTAGATTGAATCACCTATGCTATGGAGAAGATAATTGAGTTGTGTTCCAGCCAAAAATTATGAATTTGATTCAGTAAACAATGGTGAGCAATCAATGGTTTTTGCACAGAAAAGTGATATAACTGGAGCTAATTCTGACTAAAATAAATTGTAAAACGTATATGCTTTGTTTCAGCAAGTAAACAGGTTCTTTTATGAACTATGTTGGAACTAAATGTACCATAAAATACATTTATATTTTGATCTATAACTTGGATGACTTCAATTTGAATCATTTGTCCCATAACTTTCTTTTTTCAGTTTTCTGCATGAATTTCAAAACCCTTCCCATAAGCTCAAGCATAAATATATGTGAGACCACAGTCATTAAAATATTCCAGTTATATAAGTTTTATGTTTGACTATAACTTTGCTTTTCTTTAGATCATTTAAATGCAATTATTTTCAAATGGAAAATAATTCATGTTGAATATATTCTAAATCTCATTTATAAACAAAATATGATCATTTCGGAACACTTACATTCAAAAATTTTACTCATTTGCTATTGACTTTCTTTCTTTCTTTTTTTTTTTTTTTTAATTGTTGGGGATTCATTGAGGGTACAATAAGCCAGGGTACACTGATTGCATTTGTTAGGTAAAGTCCCTCTTGCAATCATATCTTGCCCCCAGAAGGTGTGGCACACAGCAACGCCCGGCGCCCGCCCACCGGCCCCCGGGGGGCTCTGCCGGGGGCGAGCGAACCAACACCACCCCGACGGACGGAGGGAGGGGGGGCCTGGGGGTGGGCCACACCTTCTGGGGGCAAGACATGATTGCAAGAGGGACTTTACCTAACAATTGCAATCAGTGTCACCTGGCTTATTGTACCCTCAATGAATCCCCTACAATAAAGAAAAAAAAAATTATGAACATAAATTGTCCAAGAACACAGGATAAAGAAAGGATTCTAAGATATTGTAAAATAAATGTTACAAAAAAGGATTAAGAATTAAAATGACTTCAGATTTTTTTTCCTAGTAACACCAGATACTGGTAGCCTATGGACCATCAAAATTGTATTAGAAAACTTTTAAACTTAAAACTTTACACATTATCGAACTACCCATCAAGTTTAAAAGAAGAATTTCAGGCATTTCATGACTCAAAAAATTTCCTCTATTTATTAGGAAGCTGCTTGAGTATATATTCCAGCAAAAAAAAAAAAAAAAGAGAGAGAGAATAAACCCAGAAAGGTGACATAGAAAACAGGATGCCGTGGCTACATCTTAGGAAAGTGATGCTGAGAGACTCCAGGGTAGCAAATGTGCAACTCCCCAGCATCACAGAGGACCTCAGGATGGGCGTCTTCAACAAAGAAAAAAAATGAGACTCAATGTAATATTTTTAAAAATGGATTATTTGGAAAATATTAAGAATTCATGAATGGTAAAGCATTCACTTTTTTAAATGAAGAAATTATCAGTTTCAAGAATAATAAAAACCTGAAACTAAATGCGAAATAAAACCATAGAATTGGGCTCTGAAATAAACAATATTTGCATAGTTACAACGATATCAAACTGATTACTTATTATATAAAAATCGTGATACAATTACATTAGCAGGATGAAAGATGGGAAATTGGGAAGTGGTGTAAAAGGGCTAAATCCTTTTCTATTACAGCAGGAAGTCAATAGATAACATCAAAAATAAATGATGAGAAATATTAGTAAAGGCGTTTATAGAGGGCCCTTGAACAACATGGGCTTGAACTGTAGGTCCGTTTGCCCACATATTATTTCCAGTAAATGTTACACTATGTGTGTCTGCCTGTCCTGCCTCCCCTTCCACCTCCTTCAGTTCTTTCGCCTCTACTATCCAAGATGGTAAAACCAACCCCTCCTTCTGTTCCTCCTCCTCGGCCTAGTCAATGTGAAGACAAGGGTGAAGACCTTTATGACCATCTACTTCCACTTAATGAATGGTAAATATATTTTCTCTTCCTTGTGATTATTTTAATAACATTCTCTTTTCTCTAGCTAATTTTATTGTAAGAATGCAATATGACATACAAAATGAGTATTCATCAACTATGTTTTTGATAAGACTTCGGGTTAACAGTGGACTGACTATTAGTAGTTAATTTTTGAGGGGAATCCAAAGTGACATGCAGATTTTTGACTGTACAGGGAGTTGGCATCCCTAACCCCCATGTAGTTTGAGAGGCAACTACATTTAAAGATATGGAATTAACTGTAGAAAGAAAATTAATTAAAAGGGGGCTATTTCTACATAGGGATGCTGAGGTAGAGATGCATATGAGATAACAGAATTTTTTTTTTAATTTTAAATCTCTTAGAATTAATATTTCAAATCACATACATGTATTATTTACTAGGTAGGCATTTTTTAATTAAAAAATAATTATGTAGGAAACTCATTTCCAGAAACAATTGAATCCCGGGGAGTAATTTATCATCTCACCTTGAACAACTAGAAAACAAGATAAGATATATGAAATACAATTTTCAGACTCCGGACAAAAGGCAGCACAGGCCCATGACCTCTGTGCAAAGAGAAAGGAATGTGCTGAATCGTATAATTTCCCTAGCACACAGCCCAGGGGCAGCTTCCCAACGGCAGTGCAAGGACAAGAAACCCAATCAGAGGCTGGTGATCTCCATCAGTTGAGAAGACAGGCCACTGAGGCTAGAATTTGCAGGAGACAGTGCCATAGAGAAGGGAATTGCTTAGACAGCAAATCTCCAGAGATCCACAGAAAAGGTCCCTGTGTCTTTAGCTGAGTTCTCATCTGCACATTCATCAGATGAAACTACCTGAGGCTGGGCTTGGCGCCTGTGGCTCAAGCGGCTAAGAAGACACAAGTCACATACACCTGAGCTGGCGGGTTCAAATCCAGCCAGGCCCGCCAAACAACAATGATGGCTCCAACCACAAAATAGCTGGGCATTGTGGCAAGCGCCTGTTGGGCAAAGACAGAGGCAGGAGAATCCCTTGAGCCCAGGAGTTGGAGGTTGCTGTGAGCTGTGATGCCACAGCACTCTACCCAGAGTGACAGCTTGAGGCTCTGTCTTCAAAAAAAAAAAAAAGAAAGAAAGAAACTATCAGAAGCTGGTGGAAAAAACACCAGAACATAGTATATTGAAGAACTCTCCAAGTTTACTCATGCTGAGAATAGTTCATGTTGCTCCCAGCCAGAGTAGAAAGACTCAATAATACAAAAGACATCAGCTAGAATCTTCAAATGGACATTGCTCCTATACCCCAAGCTGCCCTGGATCTTCCATAACAGAGCTTAATGTCAGGCCTCTAAAGGATTTAATTCCAAGAAAAATAACTTCATGCCAGAGAAAAAACTCAATCCCATTTAAAAAAAACACATGGTGAAATCCAGTACCCAGTGATGTAAAAGTCACAATGTCTAGCATATAATCAGAAATAACCGTATGTGAAAAGAAGTAGGAAAATATGACCTATTGTCAGAAAAAAAATCAATGTCAACAAACCTAGGAAATGGGTGACAAGATAAAAATAGCAAGCAAGAATATTAACTGGCTATTCAAAAGTGCTTTGTATGTTTAGTAAGGTAGAGAAAAATACAACCATGATAGAGAGAGAACTAACAAATATATATAAGATCCAAAAACTTAAACACACACACAAGGTTTAATTGTTTTTAAAAAGGCATTAGATGAGATGAAAGATAGATTAGACCGTGTAGAAGAAAAGGCACAGGGCAGCACCTGTGGCTCAAAGGAGTAGGATGCCACCCCATATGCCAGAGGTGGCGGGTTCAAACCCAGCCCCGGCCAAAAACTGGAAAAAAAAAAAAAAAAAAAGGCACAGCAATAGAAACTATCCATGATAAAGCACAGAGAGTAAAAATGTTGAAAAAAATCAGCAGTGTCTCAATGAGCTGTAGGACTATATCAAGTGGTTCCATGAGTGCATAATTGGAATTCTGAAAAGGGAGGAAAGGACAGAAAAATATTTAAAGAAATTACGGATGAATATTCTGGGCATGGTGAGCACCCGAGGCAAAATGCAACGCATTGCAAGTCAAAAACAGAAGGTATGTTTGGACCAGGCATTAGATGTTCACCACAATTTGTCTGTTCTCTTACCTCACCACATTTCCACACCATCTCTGTCCTGCTCTCTGCTGAGAATCTTCCAAAGCACAGAGGCAACAGGGCTGACTCTACTGCAACACCAGGTGTACATCATCAATTCATTGTAATTGCATGTTAAAAGAAATATTTCAGAGAGCCTGCCCGCCGACAACATCATATACATACCCCAACTGACCAATGCCCACCCCCTAAAAATGTGCACACGCGCGCGCGCCTACACACACACACACACACAGATAGGAATGAATTGAACTATTGATTATCACCTGACCCAAAAGTAGCCAATATTTTAGTTGGCCAGAAATCTGACTTTGCGTGAGCTTACACCAAGAGAAGAGCAATGCTGATAGATTCTCTCTTGAGAGCTTGATATAAGACACGAGATTGCTGACAGTTGGTGGTGAAAAGGCCCCGTAAATTGAAAGTAATGGCAGCCATTTCCGAGTTGATGAGTAAAGGGAAGAAGCTGTTGCGCAGCAAAAGAAAACTGGAGCTGACAAGAAGAGGAGAGACAAGCCTGCCATCCCAGAGAGGGAAATGGAGGTAGTGGCAGATGTTGCTGTTCTTCTCAGCTCCCCTGGTCCTCAGCTGCCCTGATTTTTGTCCTTTGATTCTGAGAGAGTTCTGTATCCTTGCAATAAACATGTTTCTTCACTTGAGTAACTTCGAATGAATTCTGTTTTCTTGCAACCAAAGGAGCTGTAACTTGAACAATTCCATGTATCTTTTTAATTGTCTCTCAGGCTTGCACAGTAACTTCTCCAAGGTAAGCAGTGTGTTTTATTCCATCTGTATAATAACAGCTCATGGTAACATGACTGAATTACATAAATGTTGATAAGGTTAATAATTATGTAATCTGGTTACTGGTACCCCTGCCACTACAAGAATAATAAATATTAAATAATAGTTTGCTTTGACTGCTCTACATTAATTCCTTTTGTGAAATGTCTTTTTTCTTTTTTTTTTTTTTGCATTTTTTGGCTGGGGCCGGGTTTGAACCCACTACCTCTGGTATATGGGGCTGGCACCCTACTCCTTGAGCCACAGGCACCACCCAAAATGTCTTGTTCTTGACTCCCTGTGGCTCCAGTGGAACTAAGAATCCCAGGCTCCCCCTGCTTCCCCAGTGAAGTAGGAATATGAACCACCCCAGTGTGTCAGACAGGCACTCCCATGCAGGATTTTTTAATCTAAATCATTGGATGTTAGTTCCCTAAAAAAGGTTGATGAGTTTCTACAGCTGAGAACCTTGTATTGCCCCTAGTTCCTGGCTTTCTAGGGGTCTGATTTCTAGCCCTTTCTTCTTCTGTTCACTATCCTTCCAATAATCCTTCTTTCCTTGTTTAATTCGTCAGAGTCTATTTCTATTGCTGTGTGTCAGCCTAAAAATTCTCTCTGATACAGCTTAATTCCCAGGGAGGCTGGTTTCTTCCCTATCCATTTGTAATAACTAGAAGTCCTTCTTTTTGGCAAAAACAGAAACATACTATCTTTGAAACAAGTAAAACATCCCATTATCGATCCATTGTTCCACTTCTGATGCCTTTTATGCAAGAAGCACCATTGGTTCTATCTTGTTTTTATAATTCAACTTATTCTCATCTTGTTAGGCTATCTCTGAGAGAGAGAGAAAGAGAGTGCCATAAACATGATTCCTTAAAGAAATTATATACATTTGGAACCCAGGCAACACAAGCTACCTTCATTTTGCCAAATTAACACTTTTTTCAGCGATATAAAACAGACTTCAATCCTTGGGTATGAAAGATCTATATGCAACCTAACCAAGCATCTCCCAGGCTTGGGTCTGGTGTCCCAGTTTCTAACGATGGACCCACTCTGCCCCTATAGATCAAGATCTCTCCCTAGAGAGCAGCCATGGTGAGGGTGTTGGTCCCAAGACCTTGAGTTCCAAGGCAGTTTGTCCCACCTCAATTCTCTGACTCATTATCCTATTTTACTGGAGTAGTTAGAAAGAGAGCTTTTCCAAAGTACTCTGTTCAATTACATAAATGAATAGACACATTTATTTGAAATGTTTTCAGATTTCCTAGAATGAAGGCTTTTGTTCATTCCCTGGCACTAATTTCATAAAGGGGTTAACAGTCTGAGGGATATCCTTGTCCAATACAGGGCCATTGACAAAGCAATCTAAAGCCCAATCAATAGATATTCATTCCTTTTGCAAATGGTTGTTGAGCACCTACTACATGTCAGGCACTGTCCTGATGGCTGAGTATACAGGGGTTGATAGAGGGCCTGAGGCAGCCATACATGAACCCTTTCCCCTCCTCTTCCTCTCCTCCTAAAAGAAAGACACAAAGGACCAAGTTGGCCCCCACCCCTAGAAGTTCACACCAAAAGACTCTAACCTTCTGGGTAGGCTGTAAAATTTGCCACCCCCCGATGGCTCCATATAAAAGAGGTCTCTAGGCCCGGGGGAACAGATGCCATCTTTGCACTGCCCAGGTAGGTCACTCTCCCTTTTCAATAAACCTAGCCTGAACATCTTCATTTCAGCCTTGTCTCTGGGCACCACTGCTTCCACCTTTCAGTGGTGAAGAAAATAGGCACATCTATGCCTTCCAGGAAGACATTGTATAGTAGAGAAGAGAGAAAAAAATAAGTAAAGCAAAAATAAATAAATCACTGATTAGCACTAGGAAAGAAATGAACAGAAAATAGTGATAGACAGTAATAGCAAGGGACCATCTTAAATGAGAGGAGGCAGAGGAGGCTCTGAGGATCAGGAATGAGGGACACAGGAAGCAGGCAGATGGAATAGCAAAGATGATGCCCGGAGGCGTGTTTGAAGAACTAAGGTGGAAAGGAAGAGAGTTCTGGCCATGTAAGGAGTTTGAATTTTATATGAAATGTAATGAAAGTACAGTCACTTTGGGAAAAAGTCTGGTGGTTTCTTTAAAAGTTAAATGTAAATTTGCTATATGACCCAATAATTCCACTACTAAGTATTTATCCAAGAGGATGAAAACATGTGTTTGCACCAAGTCTTATACATGAATGCTCATTGCAGCGTTATTCCTAACAGCCCAAGACTGGAAAAGATTTCATTGTACATCAATAAAAGCATGGATAATAAGTCATATGTGCACACAATGGAATATTGCTATGCAAGTAAAAATGAACAAACTACTGCTATCAGATCAAACTTATGTTGGTTAGTAGCTACTCAGGTGCATATAAAATATTTAAGTGACAAAAAAGATTTGCACACTTTATTGTATGGAAATTATACTTCACTATAAAAATATAATGAAACAATACTGAATAGTTTTCAAAGCAAGGAAGAAATGTGACTTGATTTGGTTTTTTACAGATTCCTCTGATCACTTTGTGAAAATAGACTGAAGGGAGCTAAAGGACAGGTGGGTTGACCAGTAAAGGGTTGTGCCGTAGTCCAGGAAAAAAACTCTACAGGCTTACAGACTAGTAAGGAATCAGGGAAGCCAATAGAAAGACTTCAGATATACTCAGTAGGTGGAAGTGATAGGATTTGTTGATTTTTTAAAAGGTAAAGAAATAAAGAATGACACATACACTTCAGGCTTGAGCAAATGAATGGAAAGTATGTTACCATTTACGGAAATAAATTCGTAGGCTATCAGAGAAACTGGTTTGCCTGAAGATGTGGGGGAAAGAGAACCAAGAGTTCTATTTTGGACATATTTAGGCTTGAGATGCCTATGACCTATCCAAGCAGAAAACTCAAGTAGGCAGTTGGATATGATGTCTGAAGCTCACAGGAGAGATTGATATGAAGATATAAATGTGGACATCCCCAACATGCAGATGATACCTTGGGCTGGGAAAATAAATTATTCAGGAAAAGCCTGTAGAAAGAGAACAAGCATTGTGAAAAATCAATATGCAGGTAGTGGTAGAGGAAGAGGGTCTAGAAAAGAGATTGAGACAAAATTATCAGAAGAAGAGATAGAAAGAAAACCAAGGGTGTAATGTCAAATAAAGGAGTGGTCATCTGGGTCTACTTCAACTAACAGATGGAATAAAATCAAAATATAAATTGTCCATTGGACTTAACGTGGAGATTGTTAGTGACCTTCACCCAAGATGTTTTGGTGAAGTGGTAAGGCAAGTGACTCCGTTTGAGAGTTTTGAAGACTAATCAAAGATTGAAACCATGGAACATGTATGTAAGCAGCTATTTTGAAACATTAAACTGTGAGGAGGCACAGAGAATTGTGCAGTAGTTGAAGGATGAGACCATCAAATAACTTTCAGGCATAATGGACAGCCATTCTTATTGTGAACAGGATCTAGAGCCCAGGGAGGAACCAGCTCCATGGGCAGCTGACCCCTGTGACGGGAGCAGCATACTTTCTCCTTTAAACCCAGAGGGCAGCAGGGGAAAGACTCGTGTCTGACGGCTCCAACTGTTTAATTAAATACAACTGGCACCGGATGATTAGATCAGAGTGAAGGGTGTGGGAATGGAGTAGGAGATTAGAAGACAGGCAAAGATATAAAATGCCCTCCTAAAGGATGAAAAGCTTATTAGATACATCTTGAATGTTGAGCAGTGGATTGAGATTATGAATTTAGAGGAAGCATCTCAGCTCGCGTGATTTTCTCCAGCAACATACAGTTGCTCCAGTTCTTACAGGAAGATGATTAGCTACATTCAGGCTTGGAGTTTTGCCAGGTGAGTATGTCACCTGTCAAGAGATAGACAAAGACTGAACAAGTGATGAAAACTGTGGGCCACAGAGTGGATACCTCACAGAAGGGACATGTTAACAAAGGTGGGGTTCTCTCTCACTCTGTAGTCTGTGAATCTGTGCTTCCCTTCCCTACCATCTCCACACAACCACCACCCACTGCATTTGGACCAATCCATGTATCTATCTACTCTCACCAGAGCCTAGACGAGATGTGACCATCTCCCAGCCTAGCTTCTGGAGCTAAGCCTTGCTCTGCTCCACGGACCTGACACAGATTCAGTGTGAACATACTGAGCACCTCTGTACCCATCACTCTGCCAAGGCTGAATCCTTGTGTGGAACAGGGCTATCACCACCTGGAGCCCCTTTCTCAAACCCATGCTCTAGCACAATGGAGCCTCTCCCACTAGTGGCTAGAGTGTTTCCACCTTTCTCCAACCATGTTGCATCAATCCTTCCCATCACAGACTTTCTCTGCCTCTCTCATCACCAGCTTTCTCTACAGAAGAAGACACTGTGCCATAATGGACTTGCACAGTTTTTTTTTTGTTTGTTTGTTTGTTTTGTTTGTTTTTTTGTAGTTTTGGCTGGGGCTGGGCTTGAACCAGCTACTCCTGGTATATGGGGCCGGCGTCCTACTCCTTGAGCCACAGGCACTGCCCAACTTACCCAGTTTTTGAAGGTGGTGTTCCATTCCCATTTGGTCATTGCTCCTGGTGGGTACTTGCCCTAGCTCAGAACATAGTGGGAAGAAGGATCAGCATCTAAGCATGCCCGTGTCTCTGGCCTTAACATGATCATAATAGAATCTAAGCCTCACTTGGATCCCTAAACCATCTAGAAACCTGCCAGAACTCCTGATAAAATTTATCTTGAGCTCTCCATGAGTTAGCCACATCCACTCCACCAAATCTCCAAACCTCCATTTGACACCCACTACAACATTACTCTGATTGAATTGTGTCCCCCAAAAGATATGCTAAAGTCCTAACCCCTGATATCTCAGAATGTGATACAAATAGGGTGACTGCAGAGGTAATTACTTGAGATGAAGTCACACTGGATAGGGTAGACCTCTAATCCCATGTGGCTGGTGTCTGTTAGAGAAGAAGAGTTGCTGAGATACAGACACAAAAGGGAACAGATCCATGTGACAGCAGAAGGAGAGATTGTAGTCTGCAGATGCAAGGCAAAGAATGACAAAGAAAGATATTCCCCAATGAGTTCTGAAAGAGCATGGCCCTGTTGACACCTCAATTTTGGACTCCTGGCATCCAGAACTGTGAGACAATACATTTCTTGTTTTAAGCCACCCAGTCTGTGTTATGCTCTTAAAAGAGAGTGTTTGGCAGGTGGCCATGGCAACTACTCAGCTGAGGAAGCACCTCCTTTCTCATCAGCTGTCCAAGAAAGAATTCTGAAAGGGACCAGGAGGGACTCACACTGAGCCCTGTGCACAGGGACCCAGGGAAGCTGGGACCCCGTGTGCCATGGCATTTGCTCCCCTGAATAGAGGCTTAACCTCTTGGCCACGCAGCACATCTTTGAGTGGAGGGACTAGAGTAGTCTGTTGGCAAAATGAAAGAAAGTCTAGTTTAACTTCCTCTCAAAAAACAAATACCAACCAAAAAGTCCAATATGAAGCAAATAAAAGAAAATGATATCTTTGAAAAATTATTTATCACAAAAGACAGAATACATTTTTAGAAATTTCTGGATGTTTGAACATCATGAAAGATTCTTGGTCTCTGTAAAGTTAAGCTAAAAGAATGCCAAATAAAGACCTGAGTTTTAAAATTTGGAATGCAAAGGGAACCGAACAGAATTTAAAAGATATAAATAATAGTGGAATAAAAATAAAGTAGCAAATAAAAATCTAATTTCTCTAAGAATTAGAACACACACCCATAAAATTTAATCTGTTAATATAGAGGATAAATTTGGGAAAATCTGTAAGATTAGAGATGAAAGGATAAAGGAGATGAGGATGATGAGAAAAGAGGTGATAACCGTGGAAACAGAGATTGAACATCAAACCACAAGATGTTGGCACTCAGAGCAGGGAGCAGAGCCTGACCTAGCACCTATGGGATTAGTCCAACATACACAACCACTCTTAGGCAAAAGGGGACCCTGCCCTGACTCCCACACCTTAGAGAGTCTGGCTTTGGCGCTCCCAGGTCATGCCCCTCCACATGAAGCAGAGTCATAGGGTCAAGAGGATGAGCCCTCCCTCAGCTGTGCCCGTCCCTCTGGGTGTCTTGAATTAAACTCTTTGCCCAAACAGCCTGACTCTGCTTCCCAGACTTGTGATGGGCCTCTTCCCTAGACCCATCCTCCCCAAATTAGACGGCTTCAATTGTGTGCACATTCCTAGGCTTGAGGTGGGTGGGAGGTAGCTGTTTGCAGGGCTCATAAACAGAGCTCTGACGTACAAGCTGGGGTGTCTACCTAGGTGCACACAATCCCTCCCTCCGTGGGTTGGAGCCACGAGTGGGGTGGGGGGCAGGGAACAGTCTGGGAGCTGCAGCCAGGAGTCAGCTCTCCCTGCAATGCTATATTCTCAGAACTATTCATAGCAGGGGTATGAGGATTCTAAATTCAAACAGCCCTCCAGGTGCTTATGCAGGTATATTTGTTCAGGAAGGAAGACAGAACATACTTTATTTAACAGTGTGTTGGCATGATTTATAACATTTCAATATTTAAACATATAGCACGTGATCCTTTTGTGCTCTTTCTGTGGGTCCTACAATTGTGGGGGATTGCCTGTTATATTATCATTCTTGACAATCATCTCCTTCAGGTCATCTATATGAAGAAATGTGACTGCATATATGGAGAGCGGCAGCCAGATTCTTTCACTGGAGAAAGGGGGGAAGGAACTTTCTGGAAGGGTATCTTGCTATCATCAGAACCAGGAGCTGGAGCATCAAACCCCAACAGTGCTTTTTCTTTCTCTTTGGGGTTGAGCCCGTGAGGGGCAGAGCCCCGTGGCTGAACGCAGCACCATGAATTGCTGCCTGAGATGCATCTAGGGCAGAGGTCCTCACCATACCCTCCGAGCATCACCTTCAGGGTAGCTGACCTGGTTTTTGCTTGCAAGATTCAGTTGCTTAATTCCTGGATGTCATGGTGCAGCCAGTGTCATTTTACTTCTAGTTGCACAAGTCTATTGTAGGAAAACCTACCTCCTCGTGCCTGGGAATTTTAAGATCTTGAATCCAGGCGGCCCTGATCTGTCTGACTGGGTACCCTCCCCTGAACAGCATTCTGGAGAAATAATGACACTGTATGTGGCCAATTGAGGAGCTTCTGTGCCAGACCATCCCCACCAGGTCACAGGGAGTTTTGGAGGGGGTGAACTGTGCTTCTTGATCTGCTGCTGTTAGTCACAGATGGTGACTCATGACACTTAGTTCTGTGTGTCAGCTTGACTAGACTGTGGCGCCTGGTTGTTTGGTCAAACACAAGTCTACATGTTGCAGTGAAGGTTTTTCTTCGGATGCAATTAACATAGAACTTCGAATACAGCAGATTACCCTCCACAATATGGCTAGTTCTCATCTAATCAGTTCGAGGTCTCAAGAACAAAGACTGAAGTTTCTAAAAGAAGGAATGCCCCTCAGGACTGCAACATAGTGACCCTGCCTGTGTTCCTAGCCTGCTGCCCTGTGGAATTTGGGCCCATGACTGCAACATCTACTCTTACCTGGATTTCCAACCCGCGGCCAGCTCTGCAAATCTACAGATCTCAGACTTGCCAACCCTCACAGTCAGATGAGCCAATTCTTCTAAATAAATCTCTCTCAGGACCCGACTCCAATAAACCCCCATGACATAGGGACTGGATTTGCAAACTGGCCCCCAGGCATAAGGCCAGGCAGCAGGAGGGAGTCAGGGAGGGAGGCTATGTCCTGATGCTCCTGCAGCCGCCTCCTGCAGCCGCCTCCTGCTCTTCTGGACAGCTGGGTCATGGGGCACTGGGCAGCACGCCAACTGCAGACACCACTCTCTGATGGGTAGGGAATTCACACAGTGCCGGACCAGGCTCCCATGGGCCTAGGGCCTGGGCAGGGCTGAGCTTGGCAGTGGTTGGTTCTGAAGCTGCCAGCTGGAAAGGCCTGAGGACAAGGAGGCAGCACCACTAGGCAGGCAGCTTGTGGGGTTCCCACCAACAGCCACACTTGGGGGGCAGAGCCCTGAGTGAGCCTAACTCAGGGCGGCTGCTCTGGGGTGACAATAAGCAGGACACCTGTGGTGAGAATAATGATGTGACTTTTGCCAATTCTCTCTCAGAGATTTGGTGTCTGTATCTGGAACACAGGGCGAATCAGTGAGAATTAGAAAGAATCACATCTGCATGGAAGGAATCAACGAGCCTTTCACAGAGTGTGTCGCCAGCAGGCTCTGGAGCTTATTGTTAACTCTGTGACCTCGGGCCCTTTACTTCACCTCCTCATGCCTACACCTTCATCTGGGAATCAACATAGTCTCTACCACAGGATTGTCCTGCAGACCGGCTGAGACAGCCCATGGAGGGGGCACACAGCAGAGCCCTGAGAGACAATCCCTTACAGATAGGCCAAGTACACAAAGGTGGCCAGAGGCCTTGTGCGAGCTCTGCTTCTCAGGAGGAAGCAGCAACAGCCGAGCAGCTTTGATTGGCTCTGTTAAGCAATAGTGCAGGACAGTAGAGGAGCAAATGGCAGGGTATGACCCCCCACCCACCCCCAGGGTAGCACCGGCTTCCCCTGGTCTGGTCAGCAGGAGTGCTGGCCTCAGGCTGAAGCCTTCAGCCTGGAATATTGCATTTGCCACCTGTCACCCAGGCTCATTAGTCCGTCGCAGCGAGTGGACGTGCCTAACGACAGACGCAGCCCTGTGTGCAGACTGTGAAGGCCCGAGGCCGGTTCCAAACACATGGTCCACTCAGAGGATGGAGCCAGCCCAGCCAGTGTGTCCTCCAGGCTGGACAGGGAGGCCTGGGGCTCTGGACAGATGGCTCTGACCTCTTGTGTGTTGCTCAGCTAGGAAGGAAGCATCTTCCTGTGCATGGAGCACATTTTTCTGCCCTTCTTCAACAAACAGGTTAAGAAATCCTCCTGGTTTTTCAGGTAGGGGACTGCAATTTATAATCGTATCTACCTTCTGAGGGAGATGGGTCTTATTCAATGACAATCCCTTACTACAGATAGGCCAAGTACACAAAGGTGGCCAGAGCTCAGTTGGAAGGGACGGACTGGTCACTGGAGATAGTAAACAGAAGAAAATTTGGGAAGCAATACTCCCATTTGAGGAAAGACATAATCAACGTTCTAGGATCAGAGCATCAATTTCAAAGTCGTGTAGCATTTTTATTTATTCAAATCTTTGGTAGAATCTGCCATAAAGGTATGAGTTCTACGCTGACGCAAGTGGATGTGTAGTGTAGTCCCAGGTGAGTTCCACATGGGCGTGAATATGGGACACAAGGCCACAGGGGACGACAGACACCTCAGAGACAAACTGGGCTTTCCACAATCATGGATGGAGATCCGAGTCCGTCTCATCTAGAGCATAAAGGACAAGGAGATCCCAGCCGACATTAAGCGCATTCCAGGTTTGTCTGATGATCACCTAACAAAGTCCAAGCCTTGCAAAGCCTGCTTCATCTATCAGAGGGACGAGGTTTGTAGCGGCCCTGCCTTTGCTCGGCACTTGCTTTCCAAGACAACAGCTATGTCCAGAGATGAAGCCATCTGTGGAGAGCACCCTGCACCCCTGCAGTGTTCCCAGGATTCCGAGGACTGCATGACTGGAGTGGATCACACCAGGTTTCCTGTCCCCTCTGGCTGCCTTCCTCCTGCCACAAAAAGTATAATTTAGGACTCAGCTGGGGGCTTCTATCACCTTGCAAAGTAACTAACAACCCACAATATGCTTTGAGTTATCTCTCTGTCTATCCATCCTGCCCATGCCTAACACCCCTACCCACTGTGATGTGGAGGCTGAGCCATGAGAACTTCCTTAAAGGGTTGTCATTTCTCTCTTCACACTTTCAAATTCCCAAAAAGTCTCAAAGCCTGCACTGCTAACAACAATAATAATAACAGTGAACAGATATTGGATACCCAGTCTAGGACAGGCACATTTGGCAGGCTCTTCACACAAAATGTTGCACCTTGTTCTAACAACAGTTCTATGCAGTGGGTGCTTAATTATTGTTATTCCCATTTTTCAGATAAAGGAACTAATGAAATGTAGATCACACTAATACATATATTTTGACCACCTACTTGACACCAGGCTAGTATATGCTTTCACCTTAATCATTTTTCTTCCAAAAAAAAAAAAAAAGAATACCTATGTGCCAATATGGTAAATATTATTATTCCTATGAAGCAACTGAGCTAGAAGTGGCGAGTTGAAATCATCCAGGATTACTCAGCCAGTCTTTGGCAGAAACACGCAATGTGCCTAAGGACCAGATCTGCAAGGAACTCAGAGTTACAACTGGCCAGTGATCCATCTCCATTAGAATTTCCACCCTAGAAGACTTCTGGAATGTGATGCAAACAACATCGGCAGGAAAAGAAGGAGAGAAATAGACTAGGCAGCAGAAATCCAGGGCCCTCCTCAATCCAGCACCTTCAGTTCAAGAGAATAAAGGAATCATTCAATTTCAAGGTGTAATTAAGTTTCTTTTTTAAGAGGATCATTACCACTGTATCAAACCCCAAGCCAGATTTCACTCTTCCTATCACCAATGGCCCTGAACACCCACTCTTTAATGACTAGGAACTCGGTTTCTCCATGTCTGTATCTGATCTTTCCCCTACAGCAGAAGACCAAGGGCTCAGTGGGAGACAAACACCTCACAGTCCCCCCTGGTCAGTGGAAGGGGAGGAAGCAGTCACCAGCCAGATAGACCTGACCTCTGAGGTTGGCCAAAACAGTAGGTGGAAGAAGGAGCCTAGAACAGTGTCTCAAAGAGCACAGCTATCTCAGACGCTGCGGTGTTTTCCAGATGTGAGGGGCAGCCGTTTCCGGGCAGTGCACAGCCATCACAAGGCCTGGCTTCCACCACAGGTGCAGAGAGGCGGCCATCTGCTCACACTTCAGGACAACTTCGCTATTCTAGAGGATTTGTGGGGTAGTAAAACCAGATGCTGTAGAGCTGATGGTTTCACTGCATTCTCCCTCCTTTGTGTACCAGCCAAGAGCAAAAGTCCTACCAACAGCACCGATGGCTGAGCTTGTACAATACAGGCCTGTGCCGTGTGCTGCGCACATGTGCTGTCATTAAAACCCACTATGGCCCCCAGAGGATGGTATTACAGAGCCCCCATTATACGTGAGAAAATAGCAATTCAGAGTGCAGAGCTTCCTGGACAAGATCCCGGGCCTCATAAATGATAGGGCCCAGATTAAAAGTAGGGCCTATGTATTGGCCTACAACACTTCATTGGTGCGTTACTGCCTTGTCACCTGCTATATCACCCTGGACGGTGGCCTGCAATCCTCCCTGTGCACCTCCGTTTTTGTGCTGGGAATTTCTCCTTTGTGTCTCTTCTATAGCATCTTTTTCTTTTTTAATTTTTTTATTTCAGATTGATATGAGGATACAAATGTTTACGTTACATTGTTTCATTTCTAAGGTAAAGTTCAAGTTGTAGTTGAGCCCTTCATCCAGGGACGTGCCGGACACCTTCACATTGTGCACCTTGGGTGAGATCCTGCTGATCGTCTCCCCACCTCCCTCCCCTCACTAGACTACATTTGTGTTTTTCTTTCATGTGGGCTTGTAGTTGTTTATCTATTGGTTTCGTATTAGTATTGACTACATTGGATTCTTGCTTTTCCATTCTTGTGATACTGTACTAAGAAGAATGTGTTTCAACTCCATCCAGGTAAACACAAAAGATGTAAAGTCTCCATCTTTTCTTACGGCTGAATAGTATTCCGTGGCATACATATACCACAGTTTCTTAACCCATTCACGGGTTGATGGGCACTTGGGTTGCTTCCACAGGTTGGCAATTGTGAATTGAGCGCTGCAAAAATTCTAGTGCAGACGTCCTTGTGGTAAAATAATTTTTGTTCCTCTGGGTAGCTACCAAGTGATGGGATTGTGGGATCAAACAGAAAGTCGATTTTTGTTCTTTAAAAATTCTCTATTTTTCTGTCCATAGAGGTTGTACTAGTTTACAATCCCACCAGCAGTGCAAAGGTGTCCCCTTCTCTCCACATCCTCGCCAGCATCTCTCTTCTGCATCTTTGAGCTGTATTCTCCTGGCTCAGTTCTGCCACACTCAGAGACCAGCTTCCCCACTTGGACCAAGCAAACTATAGCTTACTCGCCTTTTTGTGTGTTTCTCAGCTTCAAACAACTATGTCCAATAGCTAGTTTTACGTGCAGCTTCACATGTCCTGGCTGGAACACAGGAAAGCAAGATGACTTTTTCATCTCAGGGTTCTCCCCATCACAGCCTCTCTGCTCTACAGTGCCGTCAGTCCTCAAGTTCTGCTGAAATAAGTCCTACTGAAAGAAGGCTCTGCCCTTCGGCTCTAGCCAGGATCTGATGCTGCATGAGACCCCTGGAGTGAAGAGACACCTAGCAAATGTTCCTTCAATCCTTTCACTGAAGGAGAATTGGATGCACTCCCAAAATGAGCCCTGAAGAGTGGACTCACACCAAGGTGATGGGGAAAAATTTCTAGCCTTGGAAAAGTAGTCTGGGGCTGGAGGGATGGAGGGGAGGGTCAATGATGGACGCTCCCAGAATGCAGTCTTCACTGTTGGACTTTTGTTTTAAATGCTCCTTCAGGATGAATGGATTTAGTATTCATTGCCAGATAATGGGTACTAATAAGGACCTTTCCCTAGCAGGAGGGCTGCTGTCACGTTGTCACTGTTAAGCACTTCCCTTAAAATGTAGCATCCGTTAGCAAACACTTCCCAAAATGTGTTGCTTGCAACCATATGAGCTCTGGAGACAGAGCTCAGAAGCCTTACAGAGAGACGTAGCCTGGTCCAGCCACCATAGCTGTCAGCCCAGAACCAGACCCAAGTCCTTAAGAGTGGCCTAGAGAAATTCAAGGGCAAAGAATCATTTAAAAATTCTGAGATCTTTCTGGAGAAACTGCTCATCAGGCTGTACAACTATCCAAAGCTGAATAAAGGAGGAAAATCAAGGAAGTTCTATTGTTGGGACAAAAAAAGAAATCTTTATGATGCACAAATAATGCTGCTGAGATTTTTATCCTAAACCGGTGGAGAGCAACATTTTTATTTTTTGCACTGTCTTATATGGAGAAGGGAGGTTAAATGTTTTCGAATAGCATTTTTTTTCACATTCAGAATGAAACTAGCTCTCCTGAATTCCACGGGGAAGAATATGTATATTCTCATTGTTGTGCAGAAATATGTTCATAGGAGAGCTATGCTTTTAACCATTTGAAAAATGTAATACCTGAGCAGATTTGAAAAGGAACAACAGAAGCAGCCTTGGAGATGCTCGTGCCTTAGAACCGCTCAGGGCTCTGGGGTTCACATAGTGCACTCGCTGCGTTTTCTCCTCTCCACAAGTTGACAGGTGGCTGCTGCTCTTATCCCCATTTGGAAGATTGGGAAACCAGCTCAAAGAGATAAGACAGCTTAGTGGAGGCCACCCAGAGAATAGACAGCAGAGCTGGAGCTATGATGGGGTGTTTCCTTGCATCTTCTGCAGAACTGCAACTCTTCTGGGTGTCCTGCGCGGCTCCAGGGCATGGTAGGAATGGAGGTAAATAAAATGGCATCCATCCTCCCTGCCTCTTCCCTCCCACCTCGGCCTCCAAAGCCAGGAACTCTCCTTCATGCTTAAAAAACCTCCTCATCTGTGCTTGTACCTGGGAGGACAGAGCGAGCCATAGAACCCAGAATTCCACCAAAATGAATGATTTCCAAGGAGGTCCAGCTGCAGGTCTTCTGAATCCCCCCTGTACACACCCTGCCCCTCTGGCAGCTCCAGGCTTAGCTCAGACCCTGCAAGCCCAGCCCCACCCACCCCACCAGGCAATGTCCTCCCTCCCTCTTTCTATCTCCTCGGAGAGTTCCCCATCATTCCACTATTTTAGGAAACAATAACTAGTAATAATAACAGCACCCTTTTTGAGCAATGGGAGTAGTAGAAAGGATTAAAAAAACATCTTGAGAAGAGACCACAGCCCATAAGAAAAGCACACAAGAGGCTGACTGAGCTGCTCCTCTCGCCCTCCCTGTCCCTCTCCTTCCCTCTCCCGGCATTCCTTTCTCTTTCCCTTTCTCTCATCAGCCCACAGTTTCTGGATCATTAATGTTCCAGATCACATTGGATTAGAAAGGCAATCGAGACAAGTAGAAGTCAAAGCCGCAGGTCTGAAGGATAAACCACACTTCCTCAGCACATCCTGGGCAATCATTTATCTCAATGACATGGTTAAAGTTTGGGATGTTGGCATCTGAGCTCTGAGAGCTAGCACCATGGTAAGAAGCCCCCCCAAAGACCCTGGCTTGTGGGCTGAAGAGTCCTCCCTGTGGAGTCATCTAGAACTGCGTTTTCATGCCGACTCTATTTATTAGCTGTGTACTTTGAGAGCAAGGTGCTCAATTTTTCTGTGCCTCAGTTTCTTCACCCGCAGGATAGGGAGAGACAGCAGAGTGAAATCAGAAACCGTCAAGGCTCTGAGATTTCACACAACTCACTAGCGAATGAGTAGGCCCACTGTGCATTTGCTCAGAGAACAATCCAGGCTCCCACTTGCCTCTACTATTTAGCGACACTGGCCTCCTTTCCATTCTAAAATGTGTCAGATTTTTCCCTACCTCAAGCCCTTTGCTCATGTTCTCTCTGCCTGGGAATAACCCAGATATTTAGCATAAAAGTCACCTCCTTAGAAAGCCTTTCTGACCACCCTGTCTAAGCAGCTCCAATCCCTCACCCGTCCCGGTTTTTATTGCTCTGTATCTTTATTTCTTTTCTAGAATCTCAAGGTCTGTGGCATGGCTGGCTCTCAGGGACCTGCAGAGTCTATGGAAGGCACAAGATTAAAGATTGCACTTTGCAGAGGTGGAGGCAGGGACTCTTTAAAATGCAAGTGCCTGTGAAAAGGAACAAATTATCAAGCTCAATGAGTTCTCTACCTAATAGAAGTTTCTGGCCTTAAGTGGCTTAAGCACGGAGGAATGGGGGTGGGGAATATTAGAGAACAGTAGCAAGTATTGCCTACCTAAAACAGAGCATCTGAATTTTGAGCTACATCTGGGCTAAATTCTTACTCCTACACTGCCTCTAGGCATTGAACTATAAATAAGGGATCCATGCATTTTTAAATGGTGATATCCTTTAACCTGCAAATATGTGTTGATGATGCCCATGTATTCGTCTTCTTGTAGCTGCTGTAACAAATTACCTCAGACTTCATGGTTTAAAAGACAGAAATGTATTCCCTCACCATTCTGGAGGTCACAAACTCAAAATCAGCATCAAGGGCCAAAATGAAGGTGTTAACAGGGCTGTGCTCCCTCCAGAAGTTCTAGGAGAGAATCTAGTCCTTGCTTCTTCCAGTTTCTGGTGGCTGCTGGCATTCCTTGGCTGGTGGCCTCATCCCTCAATCTTCAAGGTCAGCATCTCCAACTCTCTCTCTCCTCTGTCTTCTCATCTCTATCTCCTCCTTCTGCCTCTGACAGCGGAGGGCAGGCCTCTCACAAGGATACATGTGATTGCATTTTACCCTCTTTCTTACTCTCCATTTTCTGTTACCACCACTAAATATTTTAACAAGCCCACATCACCTTCACTTAAAGTGAAGTCGTTTTTACTTTGTATTTCTACGTCTTGCACACTATTCAGCTCAATAAATTTTTTTTTGGGGGGGGGCTCTATAAAGACTTTGAACTGACATAAGGAAGATCCCCAGTGGGTTCCTACGTATCCCTCCAACATTGTCACCGCTTTTGCTTGTAGCCACTGCCTTCATTCAGGCACTTGTCATCTCTTATCACAACTATTTCTGTTGTCCTATAAATAAAAAAAAAAAAATTAAAAAACAAGTAACAAAGCTTTTTCTTAAAATACAGTGTGGTGATAGAAAATTTGAGTATAGTAAGGCCAACAGATCAGAAGACAATTGCCATTGAAAAGACAGTTTATTACTCACAGTTCCCCAGAGTCAAAGGCATACCAGGCCTACCCAAATGATCCATGATAAATGGATCCATCTCAAAATTCTTACCTGCAAAGACGTTTCCCTCTTTTTATTTTGTATTGCCTTATAATGTAACATTTATAGGTCTTAGAGATTAGGGTGCGAAAGAAGAGCCCTGTCTTCAGTGCAGGTAGAGTGAGGACAGGGCCCCCTCTCTCAACCCCATCCCATCTCCTGCCCCAGCCACTCACACATAATTGGTTGTGATGAAAAACAGCATTATGAAAAGGGTGCTGGGCAGCACCTGTGATTCAGTGGGTAGGGTACTGGCCCCATATGTGGAGGAAGGTGAGTTTGAACCCTGCCTTGGCCAGCTAAAACAGCAGTGGCAACTGCAACAAAAAAATAGCCGGGCATTGTGGTAGGCACCTGTGGTCCCAGCTGCTTGGGAAGCTAAGGCAAGAGAATTGCTTAAGCCCAAGAGTTGGAAGTTGCTGTGAGCTGTGATGCCACAGCCCTCTACTGAGGGTGAAAAAATAAAATTCTGTCTCAAAAAAAGGAGTTAAGATTCCTTTTCTACCCACATTATGGAGCAGTGGAGGGGAGAGAGAAATGGGGGGGGGGGGGAGGCAGGACTGTGCTGGCAACGCAGAGGCCAGGCCCCGAGACTAGGTATAGGAGCACGTGATCCAGGGAGGAGATGGAGAATCACACCCACCATGAGCATTCCCACTCAGGATCCACGAGGTAGATGGGGAGAGTTCAGATGCTTAGCCCCAGAGAAGCTTGGGGTGAGCACTTTTGGAGAGCAGGCTGGTCATGTCCATTTAGTCAAGGAACAGGCCTGAGACACAGACAGAACATGGGAGCAATGGGGACAGCTTCCCTGGGCCCTGGGGGGGTAAGATCAATAAGGAAGAATTATATTTGTTTTTTCTGAGCACTTAACATAGGTCATTCTCCTCCCTGAGTCACTACCTTCCGGTTCTGCCCCTGCCTTCCTGACTGTCCCCTCCAGTCTGTCTTCAGCTCCAGTGTGCACGTTAGTAATGTGCTCCTAACATACCTTACACAGGCTCTTTTCCCATGCATGATTCACTTCCTACACGTGACTAGAGTGAAGTCGTCAGCATGAAAAGCACTGGCTCTGAAGTCACACAGCTTGGCTGTCAATTCTGGCTGCACCCACCTCTGTAGGTGTGGTCTCAGCTAGCTCCTCCTCACTTGCTCCAGCGCTGAGCTTTAGAATCTTCTCCTGTCAATAGGGACAGTCTGGTGGTCCTAGGAGAGCAGTCAGGGGCAGCAAGTGGGCCAGCTGGTTGCTGCTGCCATTGTGTCCTTGTGCGCTGCTTGTCTGTTTCACCTCTCAGGTTTTCTCCTCTGTGCCTCTGAGCCCATGGGAGGGTGCTGGAGGGTTGCAGTCAGCGTGGGGAGGGGCAGAGCCGGGCGCAGAGGGAGGCCCGGAAATCTGGGCACCAAGGCTGTCCCTGGAGGAAGAGCATCTTTCTTCTCTTCACCCATAGGCAGAAGCAGCCAGGAGAAAAGCCGAGGCTGTGCCCAGTGTTGCTGTGGCCTCACAGCCAGCAGCACCTCAAAGACTGGCCAGCCCCTAGGCTCCCAGGTCCCTGGTCCCACGGGGAGCAGGAGGGGCTCCAAGTTCTGCTGTGCAAAGTACAAAAACTAGACCCGTGGAGAAGGACAGCAGGAGCAGGGGTTAGTTAGCAGGAGAAGAGGCAGCTGTGGAGAAATTTAATAACAGTTTTTGAGGCTCTGAAGGGTTATTATATAGAAATCAGTGACCAGCTGGCCCCTATCTGCTCAGAGCATGGGCCCAGAGGAAATGAGTTTACATTCTGGAGGAGGAGATGCTCATGTTAGATAAAAAGGAAAATATCTTCCTGTCAAGGAGGAAACTGGCTGTTTAAAAGAACTGCAGCGAGCACTTAGGTGGGTGCAGCCTGCACTGGGGACAGGGCTCCTCAGCCCTGGGACCCCTCTGTCATGGCCGGCCCTGCTAGCAGACTCCCATTTCCCCAGATGTCAAGTGCCCCTCCTGGCTGATACAGTGATGTCCCCCTCTCCCAACCCAATCCCATCTCCTGCCCCCACGGAGAAAATCCTAGGACCTGGGAACGTGATGGATGGGAGAATGTAGGCATCCTCCATGTTATGATAAAAAAAAAACAAAAAAAAAACCACATAAATCCGGAAGAGGCTCCCAGGAGCCATGTGTCTCTGAGATGAGCTTCCTCTGTCCTAGAATATGGAAAGACAAAGGTGGCTGGAGCTGGGCCCCTGGGCTCTGTCTGTTCGGCAGACCTTTCTGGAATGCCTGGCCTGTACTGGGCTCTGCTCTAGGCACTGGCTCAACCTGGGGATAGAAAGGAGCAGGACAGAAGGCCTCCTGAAAAAATGCAGCTGTGTGTCCTGCAGGGAGGACAGAGGAGAGAAGGATCATCTCCATCTCACAAATGGAAGAAGTTGGCAGAGAAGAGCCACAACACACAAGAGCCTTATGTGTTTTCCCCAGAGCTGCAGTCACCACATTACCTCCTATTTAGCTTCTACTCTGTGCCAGGCTAAGTGCTTACCTAAATAGTATCTCACTTAATCTCCGGGAATCATATGGAGGTCACTATCATTAACTCCCTGGCCAAAAAATAGCATCAACCTCATAGGATTGTTGCAAGTTAAACAAGTGACTACAGTAAAGCTCCAGTGGCTCCCAGCGAGTCCCATGTAGAGTATTAGTCACTGCTGCTGCTATTGTTAAAAGACTAAAAGTCTGCTCAAGATTACACAGCAGCTTGTAAGCCAGAGCCAGGCCTGGGTTCAAGGCCTTATTTGACACTTAAGTGTATGACTTTGGGCAGAATGTTCCTCCACCACCCATAGGGGCACCAAATGTGATAGGCACAAGCACAGACAACGGGGGTCAAACCATCTCTGCCACTTACTAGCTGTGTAACTTCAGGAAAGTTATTTTGCCTCTCTGAACTTCCATTCATGCATCTGTAAATGAGAATAATGGTAGTATACCTTTAAGGTTAATTTGAGGATGAAGTTACATAAGACGAGAAAACTTTCTGCCAGTGCTTAATGCCTGGAATCATTATTACAATTATCATCAGAGGCATACTTCCACGCACAAGAACTACATACTGGCAAGAAGGAAGTGGGCTGCTTGGAGCTTCAGGTCATCTAGAGACCCCCTCCTAACACGTGTTCTTCTACTTAATCAAGAGACACCTCTTTTTTGGTAGTTTTACCAAAGAGTGTATGTTTTTCTCTCTCTCCCTAAATCCACAAATGCTGGGCAGAAATCTCTAAGTGTCCTGGACACATTAAGAACTCCAGGTAGATAAAGAACAATTTCAGAGGCTTCAGCTTGGGCGGCCAGCATGGCCCTACGGGGCAGGGGTGAGCTGTAATGCTGCAGCCACACACAGCAGTGAGAAATGTCTGGTTTCCAAGAGAGCACCACACACACCCGTGATACAGGCTTGACACGTGCCTGCACTCCAGAAACCAGGGCAACAGGCCAAGAGTCAAGAATGGGGGGGGGGGGGGAATTAAGGGATGGATTGAAGACTTCGGTTGCTACTGCCAAGAATAAACTGGCTCCTGTGTCTTTCAGCTAAGTTGCTCTCCTAAGACCCCTTCCTTGAGCAAGATGTTATTTTTTAATTTTATAGTTGTTTCAGAGGTAAATACCAATGACTCACTAATTGAGTCCCTTGTAATAAAAACCATCTTTTATTGGAAATGGCAGACCCCTTGCTCAAAGCTCAAGTGAGAAGCAAAGTGGAAAGCAGAGCCCCCTTTAGGGCACAGTAGCTCGGCCCTGGCCAGAAACCCACCCAGAACCTTCTAACACAGCGGTTCTCAACCTGTGGGTCGCAACCCCTTTTTAACAATGAAAATACGCTGTGGCATTAGGAAGGCTGAGAACCATTGCGCTAACAGCAAACGCTTCCACAGCACTTACCGTGTTCTGGCACTATTTCACATACCTTGCATATCTTAACTCATTGAATTCTCACAACTCATTCTAGCCCAAGGTAAATGCCAGTAATCTGCTGAGCCAGGATTTAAGCCTGAAAACCAAGTCCTAGAGTCTCTATTGTTGGCCTGTGGCCTCTACTCAGACCTCCCCTGTGCATGAGCAAAGGGCTACGCCTGAGACTTCAGATCTGCTGGGAAACTGAAGCGGCGCTCAGGGGGGAGGGTGAGAGACAGTGGGCATAAACATTGCATCAGGTGCTAGAATTGACTTTTTTCTTGTTCTTTTCTTAATGATGGTGGTGGAAGGGTGGGTTGGTTGGTTGAGTGGTTACCACTTACTAGTTTTATCCTCAGAAAGGGTACTCCTAAGTCTCAATGTGGTGCTTGGGGTGATGTTTCCCGCCAGCTGCCAACGCAGCCAGGAAGTATCCCTCTGGGCCTGGGGCAGAAACAGCTGTGGCAGGACAAGTTCCTTGCTACATATAGGTGTGTGAAGTCTCAGAACGGATACATGAGGGTCCTTGTGGTCCCATCAGGGGTGGGAGCCTGTGGCAACCCAAGGTGCCCCACACCAAGCTCTAATTAGGGAAAGAGCCTCAAGGCAACTCCTCCCCTCAGAGTAGCCATGGCGACCCAAGGCTCAGACTGAGGCAGTGCTTCAGAGAAAAGTTTAGAAAGATGATGGGTCCTTATCTAACAAAAGCAATCAATGTAACCTGCTTCTATGTACCCTCAATGAATCCCTAACAAGAAAGAAAGGAAGGAAGGAAGGAAGGAAGGAAGGAAGGAAGGAAGGAAGGAAGGAAGGAAAAATAAGAAGGCAAGGAAAAGGGGACTGAAGGGGATGGCTTACTCTAGGTATGTGTGCAGTGGGGGGCATGCCTGGGGGGACCCCAGATGACACTGACAGACATCCCCAGGGCTGTGCTCTTGGCTCAGTCCATCTAGATTCCTGGATACCTTGGCTAGAGGTTGACCCTTGTCCAAGTTCAAGTCCAAGACCACTTTGGGTATCAGTGACTTTCCTACAAGCTTCACTTGGCCTCTGGAAACTATGTTAACTACAGCCTAAGGCATCTGCCTTTCATTCTTTGATGCCCTCCCTGCCACCACCCAGGAAACAAGCACCAGCCATCCATTTCTGTAACTTCGACCTTGCTTAGTCAAGCTTGCTCAGCTCTTACTTCACCAGACAAAAGGCAGCAGGACCCTGCTGCTCCCAGGCTTTACCACAGGACCATCTCCAGACAGGAGGTCTCAGGACGGAGAGCATCTGCTCCCCACTCTGATGTGAAGGGGACTGGGGCAGAGCAGGGGGAGTGAGGCAGAGGAGGCACAGCCTTCCTAGGAGGCCTGGAGGTGGCACCACACGCGGACTGGCTGGGCAGATAAGACACTGGCCATAAACACAGGCAGGGCGTGCTGGCACATCCCAGCCCAGACCTGGAGCAGGAACCTTGGCAGTCAAACTGTTCCCAGCATTATTTTCTGATTGCTATGTGCATTGCGTGTTATCTTCCCCTCCACCCCCAACATACCCTTGAGTTTCTAAAGAACCTTGTCATAGGAGATGATATTTTAAACATTTATCTCAAAAAGTAACAATTAGTCACATTGACTGATAGCTTGGTTAATGAATTGGGAGAACTATCTTGCGGGTGTTAGTGCACTGTGTGACTCATCCCCTCCCGGATCTGCTACTCGAAGCAAGAGAAAGCGAGGGAGGAGAAGAAGATCAGACTTCCAGGCACCTGCTGCCCACGTCCCCCATCCCATCTCCTCACACCCTGGAGAGGGAGCTATAGCTGCAGAGAGAGGTGGGCATGTGCGAAGCTTCTGCGTTCCTGGGATAGGTCACCTCAGCCAAGGCCGCATGCCTCAGAGCCTGGCATCCACAGTCCTGCAAGCTTGGAAAACGCCAGGTCAGAACAAAGAGCAGGGCTGATGCTCTGAGACAGGCTCATGTGAAGCAAGTCCAGACCATCCCCTGCCACACCAAGGCAGCGACAAGTGCGCCCCTCACAAGGACCCAAACAACACAGCTCCTCTCTGGGGACACTGGAAGCCAGGTGCTCACAACACAGCCTCAGGTGGCTTCCAACCGTACTCAGAGGACTCTGTAATTCCTCTGCGTCTCAGCTCAGGCCACCTTCTGTAGAAATTCTCCCTGACCACACCCATCTCTGCTCCCTGACCATGCCTGGCACACTCTCTGAGCTCCCTAATGCATAGCCCTGTCATGGCACAGACCACACCACCTCTGCAGTGCGCAATGCTCTGAGGTGTCTGCCCGCCAGCCAGACGCTGCACTCCATTGCCTACCATAGAGAGGGTGCTCGGGAAATGCTCACTTAAGACATTAAAGCAGCAGTTCTCAACCTGTGGGTCGCAACTCCTTTGTAACAATAGAATACATCCTGCATATCAGATATTTACATTATGATTCATAATAGTAGCAAAATTCGTTATGAAGTAGCAACGAAAATTTTATGGTTGGGGGTCACCACAACATGAGGAACTGTATTAAAGGGTGGCGGCATTAGGAGGCATTAGGAAGGTTGAGAACCACTGCGTTAAAGACTAAATTGCTGGGCTGGGACTGCCTCCTCACTAGGCAGTGCTCCATGGGCCTGCCCACGGGCATTCTTTCTGTTCCAGGATATGTGCTGCCGCCAGCCTGCTGTTCCTTCTCCAAACAGCATAGATCCTGCGTGACTGTGCTTCCTACAGGCAAAATTATAATCACGCACAAGTGTCACCTTCCTGAGATTCACCCAATCACCTTGACTTTGTGTATGCCCAGCCACACAGTTCCACAGGTACTCTGGGGTTCCTCCATCATTGATGTCTACTATGTGTGCAAGATTAGTATTTACCTATCCCAAGACAGCCAGAATGTCTCATGGTGCTTAATAAACTAGGCCTCCTTTCCCTGGCCTATAGTGCAGACAACACGATGATGTGTAAAGGGCAGTTTGAAGACAGCAGGGGAATGCTTAACTATAATATTACAGGGAAAGGAAGTCAGTTAAAAATGTGTGACTATCACGTGATATTAGCTATGTGAATAAAGAGCAAAGATAAAATGCTGAAAAAAAATCGAAACTGTTAAAGTATGTACTTCTATAGGATGGAATAATAAGTGATTTCCTCCTTTTCTTTATGCTTTTTTATTCCTCCCAATCTATAAGTAGGTAGGTCACTATGAAAGTTTTTAAGACAGACTGTGCGATGGTCCCTTATTTCACTTCCAGGAAATACAGTGAACTGTGTCCTTTCTGATTCACCCGTGCAAGTATCAGTTTGCTTGGCTTATTGGTGGTGCTGGGAGGGCTTCATTTGTTTTTGATTTTTGCATACCTCAAAACTTTTGTAATGACCCATGTATTATGCTGATCTTATAATTAAGGAAACACAATAAACTTCATGAAAAACATTCATGAGTAAAGCGTTTTCCATTTCTGTTTCCATTGCTATTTAGTTGTGTACACCAGGATTAATTTTTTTTGTAAGTCATAGAGAAATTGGATTAAAAAGCAGGTCTCCACCCTCAGCTGCAGATCCCCAGTGGAAGAGATGGATGTGGTGTCTAACTCCCCCTCTGGGGCTCCTCTCCCTTCCCCACCAGGTTTTTCTCACCCAGTTTCCCAGGCCACCCCTGGTGATCACACAGGCATCCCTGCCACTTCTCAGAGGCTGCCTTCCCTCCCATGCCAGGGTGAGTCATTCCTTGTCCACTTAGAATATGAAAAGGTGGAAAATTAAATATGCTATTTCCATTGAAGGGCCAGGCAGTTGCTGACATGGCTTCAAATCTTTTACAATTTTATGATGCTTTAAACAAATCCCTCCTATGTATCATTTTTAAGTTTGGTCTCCTTTTATCAAGGTGACATTCATGTAGCAAAAAATTAACCATTTTAAAGAGAGCAGTTCAGCAACATTTCATATATTCACAGTGCTATGCAATCACCACCTCTACCTAGTTCCAAAATATTTTCATTACCCCAAAAGAAAACCTGTCTCCATAAAGCAGCTGCTACCCGGTCCCTCCTCCCCCAAGCCCCTGCAACCGCCCATCTGCCTTCTGTCTCAATGGATTTACCTATTCTGGAAATTAGGTTGGAATCATACCACAGGTGGCTTTTGGTTCTGGCTTCTTTCACTTAGCATAATGTTTCCAAGGTTCGCCCATGTTGCAGCAGGTGTCAGTACATCTATTTATGATAATGTTCACTGTATACGCCAATGCATTTATTTGTACATCCACTGATGGACATTTGGGTGGTTCCCACCATTTTGCTGTTATGAATAGTGCTGCTATGAGCACGTGTGTCTATGTTTTTGGCTCTTATATGATATGAATGAGCTTGTGTTGCAGGGTAAATATCTATGCTTGCCCTCTTCAGGTTTCCTTCTGGGGAACTCCCTATTCAGGAGCCATTTTTCTGTGTTCCGATCCAGGGCAATTGCTCAGCAAGTCAGGTAGAAGAAATGTTTTCTGATTCAGAAATAGTCAGCCATGACAGAATCTGCCACCTTGGATTGTAGGAGAATTCCAGGAGCAAATTGGCAGAAGAAAAGGGGCTCATGACAGAGAAGCAGTAATAATTTCTGTACATCCTCGGGAGTTTCATTTAATTAAGCAAAATGATAGCAATAGAATTAGCATCTTATCTTCTCATGCTATTCGTTATTTTTGCCTGAGAATAAGTTCCACTTGTCTCTCTGGTTCCTGGCATGGTGTCCAGATGTCCGCAGGGACAGTGTCACATAGCTCAGCTGACCACCAGCTGCCAGATGCTCCAGAATTCACCAACCCTCCAACCCTCAAAGAATGAATTTGTTCAAGCAAAGATGATGAGTGAGACATCATCCCACATATAAGAATTCACTCAGTTGTGTTCCCAGCTACACTAGCCAGATGGGTACAAAGTAGAAAAAATAGGTCAGAGAGGAAGTTAAATACAATGGTTAGGAGCCTCTGACTCTGGTAACCAAGAGCTTCCAGCCTTGGGTTGAACACTGCACAAGGTCACCCTTGTGCAAATCATTTAACCTCTCTGAGCCCTGATTTCTCAAATGTCAAAGCAGAAACAGCAAAAAATACCAAGCTCATACAAGTACTTACAATTTGGTATAAGAGCTCAGTAAACATTAGCCAGGATGGTACTGATAACAAAGAGTAGTTTCAGGATTGCAATCACAGCCAGCAGAACTGCAAGAGCTCCAGTCCCCTCTCTCTCCTGATTGTTCAGAAAGTCACTGAGAAACAGATTTAAGTCTCTTTATCATCCCGAGGAAACACTCCCCTGTGGCTGATCACACACAGCCCAAAGTGCCCACTTGGCTTAGCCTCATGTAACCACAGCACGGAGCCCTCCCTTCTGCAGGGGCCTGGCTTATCTCAGAAACCCCCTGGTCACCTGCAGCCTCCATAACACAGCCCCAAGACATGGAGCAAGGCCTAGCGGCCAACATCAGGACAACTGCAGCAGCAGACTGGGGGTATGGGACAATACCTGTATATTGTTTTGGCTTTGTTTTTCTTTTTTAAGAAATGTATGTAAATTAAAAATACGTGTTGACTTAGATATTGAGCTAATAACAGGTAATACATGAATGTGGCAAAAAATGAGCACAGAAATGAACAAACCCAGGGGTACCTTTTAGGCCCATGACTGTGTGATGCCTCAAGGACATTCTATGTCTTCAGTTTAATCCCATATCCACCAAACCCCCCCTTTCCTTACCTACAGGTGTACTCACCCTGAGCCAGGCCCTGCTGTATGGTATGTGCGGAGAGATACAAAGGGAAGAGGAAATGTTTCCTGTCCTCACACCAGTGGAAAAGCAAGCAAGCCTACCAACCAACAGCACAAGGGAGGCAGCTACCAGAGGGAATTGTTTCAGATGTTTGTGTCAGTGAGTTTCTGGGCTAAGCTTCAATGTCCCTAAAACATCTGGACTCTGAGCTGATGAGACTCAGAGGAATTCAGCCAAAGTAGATGCTATGGGCTTAGGACTTTGCAATGTGCTTGTATATATACGGTCAGTGCAACAGAATATCATGATATACAAGTGATGACATCATGTTAAGGTGCAGTGGGGATATCACAATGTCACATTATAATGGTACTCCTATGGGGCGGTGGTGTTGTATAGCGTTGTTTTTTGTAGAGACAGGTTACAACTCACAGTGTGGAGTTGGGTTGGTGTCAAATCCCATGGGGGGACGTGAGGTTTCTGTCATGTGCTATTGCAGAGCTGTGGTTTCTTGGACTTGTGATTGGGTCCCAGTATTATAAAGTGGGGTGTCACAAGGCCATGGTGGCTCTGCTGCAATCTGGCTTCATGACTCTGCAAGGTCATGAGGTGTGTGTGATACTGTTTTCTTGAGTCACTGTGAATTTGCCCTGGTCCATTTCCTCATGAACTCCAGGGATGGCTCCAAATACATTGCATGCAATTCTCCAGAGGCATAAAAGCACTTAGTGACAGTTATCTGGAAGGCCAAATAACTACAATCTCAGCTTTGTCTCAGGGGTCTACCAGGTGCTCTTAAAGCTTGGCACCTGAAAGCCAACTGTCAGTCCTTCCAGAGGAGGCAGGCTGGGGCAGAGGAGCAGCTCAGGCCCTCGCCAGGACTAACGTTCACTTGACACCAGCAGAGAGCCACCTGGCCAGCCTCTGCTCCTGAGCATGGGGGTCATGCCCTGCCCCATGAAACACCCTGAATCCAGGTGGAGGTTTCTCAAAGCACCTGTGCTGCCTCCGCATTTTGTCAAGAGGGGCATGGAACCCTAAAAAACTGGCTCAGAGCTTAAAACATACTGGCTCAAGCCAATATAAAGAAATGTCACTTTCCCAGGCCACACGAGCTGGGAGAATTCAGATAAGAAAGCATAATAGATTCTCATTATTCACAATGGTTGTATTCTCCAAAGTCATGGTGAATACTGAACTGTCAGTCCTAAAATTCAAGGTTACGTTTCTGTGAGCCTCTGGTCACAACACTTTCACCAGCCAATTATTACATAACCTTGCTTTATGTGTTACTCTGTTTAAAGACATCTTATTTAACATACATTGTTGATTCATGAGCATTGAACTTATGGCCCACACCACCATAACTCAGGCCTGAACAAAGCTCATCTAACATGTACCTTTTCTCCATAAGACACAGCAGCAGCCTCCCCGCAGTTAGCAGCACCAGAGACCATGTCAGTACCATGCTTGGGGGCTATTTTAAATAACAAATTCATCAACAAAAAGCACACATAACGAAATCACAACAAAAAGTGGCACTAATAAAATGTGAAAACGACACTTGCTCACAGTATGACATCTGAAACAAGGAGAGAGAGAGTTGCCTCGTCCAACGTCACCCAGGAACATGAGTATCGCCACTGTATAACCATGAAAGCACCATGAATATTCATTTTGGAGCTACAAATACATTTCAGCAAGCAGGAAAATTCACAAATACAAAATCTACAAATAGTCTGGATTAACTGTAATTGGAAAGAACCTTTAGAGAGACATATAGGGCACTAGGAACCATTCTGAGTGCTTCCCATGTATTGGCTCATTTAATCCTGCCAGAAACACAAAAATAGAAGTTACTCTCATCCCACATTACAACTGATGGGATGCAGGAAAAAAGAAGCAAAGCAACTTGCTACAGGTGTCAGGGCAAGGAAGTCACAAGATCAAGGTGCAAATACAGGTAGCCTTGGTCTAGAACCCCCACACTTAATCCATATTGCCTCTAGGCAGCAGTCACAATCCACGGCCTTAGTTTCTCAAGAGAATCTCTTGGAAGCCCAAAACCTGCCACTCTCCTTTTCCTCCAGCACATGAGGCTGACTCCCACCTCTCATGCAGAGTGCTGGAAGCATACCTGTGCTTCCCGGGGCACATCCCCCACTGCCATCTGGTGGCACATGCACCTTGGCTGCTCTGCTTGGTCAGGGAAGACCTCTCTTCCTGCACCAGGCACAGTGTCATCTCTACTACTCAAGAGCACTTAGGTACCTGGACACTCTTCTAGATGAGAGTGACTCCCCGACCGTCCGAGCCATTGTTGGGGGTGGGGGGTTGGCATGGGAACACAGCTGCCAGCCCCAACTCTGTAATCTCAGAGATCCGTGTGATTACAGAAAAGCAACAAGCCTTTCATGCTTCATTTTCAACATCATACATAGGGTAGGGGTGACAATAGTGCCACCTTATGGGGAGGGTTGAGGCTTAGTTGAAAAAATTTACATAAAACACTTCACACAATACCCGATATCAAGAAGATATAAAGAATTCAATAAGAAGCAGAACACTTTTCGACCCACTTTCATTTCACAAGTATTTGTTTCCTTGTTCTGGGCTCACCACCATCAATTCTAAGGCTCTTGGTAACTCCTTGCAGAAGTTCTAACGCTTTCC
Organism: Loris lydekkerianus; assembly: GCA_963574355.1. Classification (NCBI taxonomy): domain Eukaryota; kingdom Metazoa; phylum Chordata; class Mammalia; order Primates; family Lorisidae; genus Loris; species Loris lydekkerianus. Next base: position 5,998 of record CAUYPK010020708.1, on the reverse strand, counting down.
TATTCAAATAAGACTCTTGGGGGTTTACACCAATTGCCTTAAGCAACTAAGCCAAGCATATAATTTGACATCTCCCTCTGACCTCTGCCATAAAATTTCCAAAAACATTCAGTGGTAGGTGGTAGGAAGGTGGTAGCAATAGTGATGTAATTTTTAATCCTTTGTATCACCTCACAAAACAGACAGAAACTCAGGTAGCAACACCAAAATTGTGCAGGCAACATCTATGGCAAGGAATCAACATCATCCCCCAAATAAGAGCAGATGAGAAAAAACATCACCATAAATCCCACCAAGATGACACAGCATCGGCAAGTGTGCAGGGGAGGCAAAGAAGAGAAAGTGAGTTCATGCTGCCTGAGAGCCAGTGACCCCAAAATGGCCAGCAGGTGCTCCCCAGATAAGGGGAACACACACAGCCATAATAAACTATGGCCATGCAGAGTTCAATCTGTGAGGGCAAGATCAGAGAATGCTGGGCAGTGCAGGTTCTATGCACTCTTAGAACTAAGAATTTTCTTCCAGGACAAAGGCCTAAGCTGAATAGAAATTACTGGGAGTAGAATCTAATTTAAGTAGGACTGGACATTAAGGGCAAAGGATATAAATGCTCTTGATAAAAATGAGGAGAGATAACCCAGCCAGCAGATCTTAGAATAAATACAGAAGGCCACATTTTTGAACATTTATAAGAACAACAGAGTAGTGAATTCGAGAGCTGTGAAGCTAGGGAAACAAGTCTACCCCCACTTTCCCTTTCAAAGTGAATGGGAGAACTCATGTCTTTTAAGCATAAGCAATAAACAAAGGATAGTGATTCCTACGCTGTTATTTGAAGAAAAAAGAGAATAGGGAGCAGATTAATGTTCCCAGAGACAATAAAGTATACTAGATATAAAAAATAAAAATGCAGAGAAGAAAACGCTAGACCCAAATGGTTTCTCAGGTGAACTCTATCCAAAAAATTAAAATAAATAATACCAATCTTTCCAAAACTCTTTTAGAACATAGAAGAGAGAGGACACTTTCAAACTCATTTTATAACAGAATAACCTTGGCACCAAAGCTCTACAAAGGCATTAGACATTACAGATAAATATCTTCCATGAATGTAGATACAAAACCCTTTAAAATATTAGCAAATAGCTTACAAAAATATATTGAAAGGATGAGGCCTCATGACCAAACAGAACTTACCTCAGGAATGCAAGGCTACCATAACTGCTGAAAAGCAATTAATGTGACCATATTAACAGAGAAAAAGAGGAGAAACCATATGACCACTCCAGTAAATTCAGAAAAATTCTTTCACAGAATTCAATACCTAGTAATACTTTAAAAAAGAATACACTACTCAACAAACAGGATCTCCTCAATCTCTGTGTTCAAATATATCCTCTGAAAAGCAGACATCAACACTTGGAGAGATTTATCGGGGAAAATGCTTATGAGAAAAAAATGAGGAGAAGGTCCAGGGGAAGATGAGATGTCAGATTGCAACACAGATATCTGACCCAAGGTGAAGGACAGAAAGAAGGCAGTTGGTTTGGGAGCATCTGAAACTCCAGCACAGCTCTTAGAGAGGTAGTGGAGACCATCAGTGTGTCCTCAAGCCAAAGCCACCCACCAGAGGATTCTCATGTCTACTAGGCACTAGGCTGGGAGAGGTCTTTGGGAAGTGTGGCTGCTGCATAAAAACAGTGATGTATTTCAGGGTGCAGATGCTGGGGCTGTCATCATTATGCTCCCTAGCATTGGAAATCTGAAAGGTTCATTGGCATAGCCACCAAGTTCTGTTAAAGGGTGTTCATGAAAAACCTAGAATTAAAGACATCCTTAGTGGCGAAATAGGGAATACTTTTCCTCCAAGATAAGGAATAATTCAAAGATATGTCCTCCTCCTACTTCTATATTATACCGAAGGTCCTAGCCAATGCAGTAAAGAAAGAAAGAGGCATAAAGATTGGAATGGAAGAAGTAAACGATTTTGCATAAAAGGCATCTACCAAAAAAATCTACTAATTAGAAAGGGAACTTAACAAGATTTCAGTACACAACATCAAAATACAAAAAGCAATTGCATTTTTATATGCTAGCCATAAACAGCTAGAAGATAAATTGGGAAAAAAAAAATAGCATTTACAATAGCTTCAAGAAACAGAAAATATTTAGGGATAAATTTAACAAAATATACACAAGGCTCTACACTAGAAACTATAAAATAGCTCTGGGAAATTAAAAAAGATTTAAATATATGAAAAGATGTATCATGCTCTTAGATCAGAAGGTTTGGTAGTGTTAAGATGTCCATTATCTCAAAATCAATATATGGATCCAATACAATCCAGTTATGGTTTGAATTGTGTCCAACTCACATTCATATATTAAAGCACTAACTCCCAGTACCTCAGAAAGTAGCTGTCTCTGTATATAGAGCTTTTAAAGAGAAGATTACATTAAAATGAGGCCATTAAGGTGGGCCTGAATCCAATCTTCCAAGTATACTTATAAGAAGAAATTTAAACACTCAGATACCAGAAGGGATGGGCAGTTATAGAGGAAAGACCACAAATGACACAGCGACAAGGTGGCCGTCTGCAATCCTAGGAGAGATACCTCAGAAGAAACTCAACCTGCTGGTACCTTGATCTTGGACTTCAGCTTCCAGAACTGAGAATATATATTTCCATTGTTTAAGCCACTCAGTTTGTGGCATTTTGTTATGGCAGCCCCAGCAAATTAACACACAAATCCTAATCAAACTCCCAGAAGGCTTTTTTATAGAAGTTGACAACCTGATTCTAAAATTTAAATCAAAAGGCACAAAGTTTCCAAGACCACACAATGAGGAGAGAATAGTCTCTTCAATTCCTGGGTGGGAAAGTTGGATATCCACAGGCAGAAGAGTGAATTTAAACCCCTAACATACACCATGTACAAAAATCAACTCAACATGAAAGAAAGACTTAAAGGTAAGATCCGAATCTGTGAAACTACAATAAGAGAATATCAAAGAAAAGCTCCAAGACACTATATGGTCTAGGCAATAATTTTTATTTATTTATTTGAGACAGAGCCTCAAGCTGTCGCCCTGGGTAGAGTGCCGTGGCATCACAACTCACAGCAATCTACAACTCCTGGGCTTAAGCGATTCTCTTTCTTCAGCTTCACAAGTAGCTGGAACTATAGGCACCCACACAACACCTGGCTATTTTTTGGTTGTAGTTGTCATTGTTGTTTGGCAGGCGCAGGCTGGATTTGAACCTGCCAGCTCTGGTGTATGTGGCTGGAGCCTTAGCCACTTGAACTATAGGAGCTAAGCCTGGGCAATGATTTTTTTTTTTAAATATGACCCCAGAAGCAGAGGCAACAGCAGAAAATATAGGCCAATGGGATTACATCATACTAAAAAGCAAAGGAAGCAATCAACAAACTAAAGAGACAACCTACAGAATGGGAGAAAATATTTGCAAACCATACATTTGTTCAGTGGTTCATATCCAAAATTTATAAAGCACTCAAACAATTCAATAGCAAGAAAACAAACAATCTGGTTTAAAAAATGGGCAAAAGACCTGAATAGATAATTATTTGAAGAAGACATATAAATGGCTAACAGGCAGATGAAAATATGTTCAACATTACTTATTATTATGGAAAAGCCAACTAAAGTCCGAATGAGACTTATACCTTATACCTGTTAGAATGGCTTTTATAAAAAAGATGAAAGATAACAAGTATTTGAAAAGGATGGGAAGAAAAGGGAACTCATATACTATTGGTGGGAATGTAAATCAGTGAGATATTACTATATCCTATGGTATGGAGGTTCCTCAAAAAGTTAGAACTACCATATAAGCCAGAATCCCACTATTGGGTATATACTCAAAGGCAATGAAATTAGTATGTTGAAGAGTTATCTGCACTCCCATGTTCACTGCAGCATTATTCACAATAGCCAAGATAGGGAATCAACCTATGCATCTATCGACAGAGGAACAGATAGTGTGGTATATAGACACAATGGAAAATAATTATGCCTTTAAATACAAAATGAAATCCTGTCATTTGTGACAACATGGATCAACCTGGAAAATGTTATGTGAAATAAGCCTGGCACAGAAAGACAAATACCATGTGATCTCATTTATCTGTGGAATCTAAAAGTGTTGAACTCATAGACCCAGAGGGTAGAATGATGGTTACTAGAGGCTACAGGGTGGATGGACTGGGGCAATGTTGGTCAAAAGGCAGAAAAATTGCAGTTAGACAGAGGAATAAGGTAAAGAAATCTATCATACATCATGTTGACTATAGTTGGTATCAATTATAAACTAAAAAATTGCTAAGAGTAAATTTTAAGTGTCCTTATCACAAAAAAGTCTACAAAGTAATGCATATGTTAATTAACTTGATTTAGCCATTCTACATATATACATCATATTGTACACAGTAACTTTCAATAATTTCTTGCCAAATAAATAAGTAAAAAATAAAATAAAATGGAAAGACAAAGATCCTGGAATAGCCACAATGGTCTCATTTAAAAATGTTTTTTAAATCATCAACTTACATTACCTGATTTCAAGACTTATTATAAAGCTACAGTGATCAAAGAAGTATGGTATCAATGCAAAAAATAGGTCAATGGAACAGTCTAGAAAAATAGAAATAAACCCACAGGTATAAAATCAGTTGATTTTCAACAAAGGTACTAAGGCAATCTGATGGGGGAAATAAAAGCCTTTTCAACAAATAAAACAACTGAATATCCACATTTTTTAAAAAGAACACACACCACATACAACAATTAGTTCAAAATAGAAACCAGACTTAACTACAAACGCTAACACAAAACTTCTAGAAGAAAACAAAGAGAATATCCTTATGACTTTAGGACAGGCAAAATTTTCCTACAAGGACACAAAATTCATCATATATTAAAAGTGACGGATTGGATTCTACCAAAAATTAACATCTTCTGCTATCATCAAAAGGCACCATTAGGTAAAAGAAAAGGCAAGTCATAGACTGAGAAAAATATTTGGAAAACATCTGACAAAGAAGTTATATCCACAATATATAAAAAACTTCTATAAGCCAATAATAAACTCAATAAAAAGGATAAAACACTTCAAAATAAACTTCTTAAAATAAGATAAGTAATTGATAATCACACAAAAATGTGATCAATATAAAATTAAAATTAAAATCATAATGAGATATTATGCCACACCTGTGAGAAAGGCTAAAGTTAAAAAACTGATATGTCTTCAGTGAGGAAGAACTGACAACCAATGTATGGTTAATGGATTCTTTCTTTTTTCTTTTTTTTTTTTTTTTCTTTCTTTCTTTCTTTCTTTCTTTTATTGCTGGGGATTCATCGAGGGTACAATAAACCAGATTATACTGATTGCATTTGTTAGGCAAAGTCCCTCTTGCAATCCTGTCTTGCCCCCCAAAGGTGTGTCACACACCAAGGCCCCACCCCCCTCCCTCCTTCCCTCTCTCTTTCTTTCCCCACCCCTCCCTCCTTCTTTCTCTCTCTGCTCTTCCTTTCCCCCACCCCCACGTGTTCTTACTTGTCCTCATATCAAAATTGAGTACATAGGATTTATGCTTCTCCATTCTTGTGATGCTTTATTAAGAATAATGTCTTCCACTTCTATCCAGGTTAATACGAAGGATGTGAAGTCTCCATTTTTTTAATGGCTGAATAGTATTCCATGGTATACATATACCACGGCTTATTAATCCATTCCTGGGTTGGTGGGCATTTAGGCTGTCTCCACATTTTGGCGATTGTAAAATGAACTGCAATAAACAGTCTAGTACAAGTGTCCTTATGATAAAAAGATTTTTTCCTTCTGGGTAGATGCCCAGTAATGGGATTGCAGGATCAAATGGGAGGTCTAGCTTGAGTGCTTTGAGGTTTCTCCATACTTCCTTCCAGAAAGGTTGTACTAGTTTGCAGTCCCACCAGCAGTGTAAAAGTGTT